>JAGFNQ010001941.1:0-92814 GCA_024364735.1 Boesenbergia rotunda | reverse complement strand
CATGATCAACTCGCAAGTTCAGAATCGGCCACATGTTTCTGATAGGCCACTAACTGGTCTGGAGTTGCATCTTCAGGAGGATGGTCGGGAAGTTGTTCTTCAAGGACATAAGAAAGCTTTTCTGTCTTGAGGACTATCCTCAGGTTTCGAAGTCAGTCCATGAAGTTTGGCCCAGTCAGCTTATTGGTGTCCAAAATAGAACGCAAATTCAGAGAAGACATGATCAGGTGATTATCCTAGAAATACAAATTGAGGTTATGTGATGAGAATGATAAAGAATGCATCAATATACATTAATTAAATCCTATTTATTTTTCGAATTGAATAACCCTTTTTATCAATTCGGGAGATCGTAGGAACATCTCCAAATAGGTTGATATCCAACCATAGATAAGAACAATCATGGTTAGAGTCCATCAAGTTATTCTTAGCTATGAAGGTAGGTAATTATACCGATTACATATTATACATATGTAACTATCACATTATGCTATCAACTAATTGAATGTTTGCATAAATCATTGGGTTGTTAACTCATTAACAAGTATGCAACAATATACATAGCACCCAACTGCACCTCTCTTTACATTGACCTTGGCTGTGGCACAACAAATCGATGCTCCAAGCTTAAGGCTGACCTATTAATCAAGAAATAGTTTTAATATGGTTGGAGCTCATTCAACCGTTTAGTCAGGCTTGGATGTGTCCAACAACCAAAACTAAGGATTGACCTCTGACTCCAACTATATTAATCATAAACTAATTCCATGGTTTGAACATGTTGAGGTTTAAGCCGGGCATGGATGTGTCCATCAACCCAAACGAGAAACAAAACTCCGGTTCTAACCATATTAATGGAAGATGTTGGCCTTAATATTTTGTAAGGGGTTTTGGGTCACATCCTTTTCTTTTATGCACATTCATGACATATAATTATGTCATGTTCTAACGATTTCCTTAATAAAGTATGTATGTGACTTAATTTATCAAGACTCATTAATTGAATTAGGAACCGGATTTCCTAATTCTAATTTCATACTTTATTCAAGGAATTATTTTGGGAAACAATTTCCTGAATTATCATAATCAATTTCGGAAATAATATGTTTAAGACTTTGATTTCTCTAAATCAAATCTTATTAAATTAAGAGACAGATTCCCTTAATTCAACCACATATTATTTTCATAAAAATCTTATTTAAGGAAATATACTCTATAGGAAATAATTTTCCTAATTAATTTTGGAGACAATAATATGTAAGAGCATCACCTCATAAATCAAATAAGGAAATTATCGTTTGAGAATCACCTCAAAAATTTCTAAGATTTGATCACATATTTTATTTATGGAAAATTAATATCAATAACTTAATTTGGACGGCTCCCCGAGGCTCAATCCAAATTAAACATTTAACATCTTAAATTCAATTTAGGAAATTTAATTATAACAACTAACTTTAAATTGGACGGCTCCCCGAGGCTCAATCCAAAATAAAGAATTTTGTAAATAATTTAATTTCCAATTATAAATTTAAATGTCAATTAATATTTCCATAATTTGTCTAGACTTTCTTGAAAGAAAATGCCCAAAATTACGAGCTTTCCATAAATGGAAAGTTTCCAAAAATAAAAAGTTTTCAGAATAATTGTAAGTTTCTGGTACAAAAAAAACTTATGTTTTTCCAAAATTGGAAAATTTCCAAAATAGAAAATTTCCAAAATTGGAAAGTTTTCACAATTATCATAAAATTTCAGAAACAGAGATATTTCAAAAGTTTGCGAAATTTCATGAGGATTTCCAAACTTTGAAATTCCTAAATCGAAAATTTACCATAATTGGAAAGTTTCCATAATTGAAAATTTTTCCAAAATTGAGATCATGATAAAGCTTTCCGCAAAATAATTATATGATTATGTCGAACCCAAACCTCGGCTCTGATACCACTGTTGGGACCGGGTGCATGTTGACATGGATGCGGGTTCGTAATTTTAAAATTAATTACGTGCAGCGGAAGGTTTAGCATAAATGATTTCTCTAATTATTTAACCACACATCTAAGCATGCAATTTTATCTTGTGTAGACATTATCATATATTTAAAATTTTACAGAAACATAAACTAATTTACGTATTACCTCGCGTAACTCGAAGGAAGGGACGAGATCCAACCGTAAGCGTCCCTTGGAAGCTCCGCCTCTATTCGCGTCCACGCCGAGTTTCTTCGGGATGACTTCGCAAAGCCACGAGTTTCGTGTTCTCGAGAACTACTAGATTCTCTGAGAACGCGACAAGAAAAACCAAGAGAGAAGTCGGAAGACTAACCACAAAAGGATGGCCGAAATCAAAATTCCGGCGAAGCAAAAGAAGAGGCTTGCGGCAAAAAGATCCTTGCGGCAAACTCTAATTCCGGCAGCACCTTCTTCCGGCCAAGAGATGGCCGGAGCTTCCTTCTCCGGCAGTAGGTAGTGGTCGGCAGGGAAAGGGCAGGGGCGGCCGGCTGGTGCTCCTTCTTGGGGCTGCTTGGCGCACGGCAAGAAGGGGAGAAGAGAAGGAGAGAAAGAGAGGGAGAGAGCCTATGCCTTTTTCTCTTCGATTATTATTACCCAAGTCTTGACTTGGGTCATTTATATAGTGGCCTCTCAACCATCAAGCCTCTCAAATATGGAATAACTTATTCCATCATACCAAGTTTGATTTTATATCATGGTTAAAAAATCATATTTTAATTCATGATAAAAAATCAATCAAGTCTCTTCTCTCTTATGGAATAAATTTCCTTATCATTGTAAATCAATCCATGATTGATTTTATAAAATAAACCAATCCATGGTTCATTTTAATTTCCATGAAAAATAAACCATACCTTGGTTTATTATATATAAAAATTTATATCATCCATAATTTTACAAAACAAACCACACTTGGTTTATTTTATAAATTGAACCAAAAATTTAGTTCTCTCCCTTTGTTGTGGCCGGCCAAACAAAGAGGATGGAGGTCCTCTTTGGCCGTCCCATCCAAGCCACGCCCCAATGAATTAAACTTATTTAATTCATCTATTAAGTCTTCAAAAAGACTTAGCCATTTTACGCTTCCAATGCGTCTCTGAAAAAATTCAGATTCGACTTATCGTTTGGCTCAACCAAACCAAATCTCTCTTGATTGGAAAATCCAATTTTCAACTCGTTTTAAATCCCTCGGATTACTCGTAGTGCATGTGACTAAATAGACTTTCGATTTATGTTGACCGTCTATAATTAATCAATTATAGAACGATCATGAGTGACACCTAGTAGTACATCATGATCCCCAATTAATCGAAAGATCAACGGTTGACCTCAGAAACAATTCTGAAACCCTTCAGCAGCTATAATGAATCGTGCCTCATTCCCTTCACCATCTTATACCCACTTGGTTCAGGACATGGTCTATGTGTGTCAGTCCCCACTAGGCTGACTACGTCACACCTAGCCCAAGTAACGTTTTCTCGTCCTACGGATTCTAATTACTCTCATGTATTTAAGAGATTCATACTCTGAACATGTCATGCTCTGGCCAGAGGCTTCGAGTAATAATCCAACGATAGGCCTCGGGTATACATCTCCTCGCAAGGAGTGGTGAATCTTTTGTAGGCTGTTCAAACATCTTCGGACACTTCGGCTTATACCCAATCATCCTGGGTCCACACCTCCTTGGAGATGCTTGCTTAAAATGTCAAAGTATAAGTCTCCATGACCGAGATGACTTGAACACCGCAAGTTAAAGGAACATCGCACTTAAGCTGCAGTAAGAACTTCACTGACATATCTATATGTAGACTACCATATGAAGTTTTACAGCCAGTCACTCCAATGAACTAGTTCCCTTAACTAGCATTCATATTTATCTCCGGACATCTTAATGTCACCAGCCAGTGAGAATCAGCTGATTAGAGAATAACCCATGCTAGTCTCAACAGAATTGATAGTGTCCGTATTTATCAATTCATCGACTAGGGACAATTTCAATACTTCACAATTGCACATGTAGAGATAATCATTATTTGTGAATTCATCACAAATTCTCTCATGCTGTGAATTGTATTGCGGACATTCAGTAAATGAGTTTAAGATCTCAATCAAATACACAAACATGTATACTCAAATAGTGAATAATCATTTATTAGAATAAATGATTACAATCATAAGGCGATTGCCTTAGGACACTTCTATCACTAACATAGAGGAGTCAAAGGAGGAATGTGATGATGAATCAAGTAGCTCCTCAACCGCGCCTTCATCATCTTCGGATGATGAAGAGGTAATCACTCCCGAGTTAGATAAGTGCTATAGAGTTATCGCATGTTTAACCAAATTGTTAAAGAAATCTAAGAATAAGTTTAAGTCATTGAAGTTGGAAGTAAAAGAATTAAAATCTTCTAAGGTTGAGGATATTAATGACTTTCATAATGAATCCCTTGAGAATGAGAACAAGATCTTGAAGGGTGAAATTGAAAATCTCAAGATTATTCTTGAGAAATTCTCAACTAGCTCTAAAACCCTAGACATGATCTTAAATTCCCAAAGGGCGGTTTACAACAAGGCCGGTATAGGTTACCGACCTAAAGAACCAACCTTTGTGTCATTAATGTCTAGAACCCAATTTAGATCATCAAATGGCTCTAGGGTTCAAAAAGTTAGGAAGAAAATGACTAAGGCATGGGTGCCAAAGTCATTCATTGTAGATTCATTAGGTCCCAAAATTTGGGTACCTAAAACTTCTATATTTAGAATTGTATAGCTTAGGTTGAGGGGGAGCATCTATCAACATGGGTAGTTGATATTTGGTGCTCCAAACATATAGTCATTCCTAGTTAGGAATGTGCTCACCATTTTCTCAAATTAGTGAATGGCCATGTACTACTCGTGAGAAAGGTTTTTCTTTGACAATTTAGATGATTAGATTTAAATCAATGGGAAACTTGAATTTCACTTGAGTAGTAAGGAAATTTTCATGCGATGAATGATAGTATATCCATGCCTCAAAATAAATCTACAAGTTTTAAAAAAAATTATATATTGCATGAATAGTTTAGGTTGGCACATAAATTGTTTTTACCATGGATTGCTTAAGATGATTAGTTTTATTATTGATTTTTATGGTTCAAGCTTAAGAGGATTGTGTTTGATGAACATATGCCATGATTTTCTTGTATGTGTTATACCACATGAATGCATGCTAAGGAACAAGTATGGAGTTGAGTAGTTGAAGCAAACATGTTATAGACATACATTAAACTGATCAAAACTTAGAAATTTGATCATATGGTGATACTCACTTGATACAAGTATGTTTTGGAATTTACTCATATATTGATGCTAATTTGATTCAAGCAAGCCAAAATTTTCTTGTATGCCATGATCTTATTGTTTGGGTGTTATTAACATTAATCTATGACATGCCAAGATTGTTTAAGAACAAGATCAACACATTATTTGAACTAATCACTCATAAGGTGGTGATAGATAAGAACATGAGCTTAAGGTCTAGGGATAATGCTTTCTTTGTATCAAACTCAAATTCCATGACTTGTTTGTTTTCCCATTGATCATGCTTGTATACAAACCTATTTTTGGTATTATCTTAAATCCATAGAAATTCTTGATCTTTGGTGTGGAATGAAAAATCTGTTTGGATCCATAGAAATCCTTGATCTTTAGTTTGAAGGACATAAATCATGTTGTATGTTGTGGTTAAGGGAAATGAATTGTGTTTAATGGAATTCTGTCTTGGATTAAACCTAATTGAATTAGGGTTTAGAAGTGTTTCAGAGTTTCTGAACTTTCAGAGTTCCTAAACTGTCGTCTGTATCAGACCTGATCGGTCCACCGACCGCTCAAGACTCACCTTGATCAGTCTGGAGACCGATCAGGAATCACTCTGATCGGTTCGGTGACCGATCAGATCAACTCTGATCAAGGAACTCCCAGATCGTTCCAAAATGATCCAAAAATTCCTCAGACCAATCACTTCTCATCGAATTGTATCAGTTTAATGATCATACTACAAACAAACATGATACAATTCGATTACAATTGAAACATACTTGATCACCCATTGGTACAAACCTGGTACTAAGGGAGCACAAATTTGTTCAAGTGGTACAAACCTGGTACTTAATAATGATTTGATACAAACCTATGTTGGAATGTTCAAATTCATAAGAAAGGGTTTGTTGAGCCATGACTCTTGTTCTTGATGTCGTGTTTCAGAAATGTTTCAGAAATGTCGAATATTAATAGAGTCTACACCCCTGTTGTGGAATGCAAATTGTTAATGCATCTGATTAGGAATGTATCAGAGTTTCAGGAATTTTTCTGAAATCTGATCGCTCCCCAGACTAATAAGAAATATTTCTATATCGAGTAATCAATGAACCTGATTAGTCACGGAGACCACTCAGGATTATGTGTCGGATACAGATGCATTCCCTACTTGTCACATGAAACATATACATGTTTGACCATGATATAATTCTGTATATGATTTCATGTGCAATTCACACTTATTGACGTATGATGTATATACGTTGTTGCCATGATACATTTATGGTATATGCCTTTCATATGCAATTCAAAAGTTTACCTTTGATTATTTTGGGTTTGGGGAGAGACCCGTGTTTGAGGGGGAGGTATGTTTAAACTTAATAACTAAACCCTTTTCAATGTTTGACAAAGGGGGAGAGAATGGTTGATTAAGTTTAGGGTTATTGTAGGGGGAGGACTTTGATTCCCTTACGATAATTGAACTGCCTTCAATTGATCATTAATGCCTAAACTTAAATCGGGTTGTCAAACAACAAAAAGGGGGAGATTGTTGATGCAGTCTGACCCTGATTGTTGTTTTAGTGTTGACACCGATTTAATTTTGATTTAAGTCTGGTTGAATTCGGATTAAGTCTAGGTGGATCGGGAGATCGCATGCTGGCAGTGGAAAAGTCCTAGCTTGGAGGGCTAGGTGTGAAAAGTCCTAACTTGGAAGGTTAGGTATGGAAAAGTCCTAGCTTGGATGGCTAGGTGTGAAAAGTCCTAACTTGGAGGGTTAGGTGTGGAAAAGTCCTAGCTTGGAGGGCTAGGTGTGAAAAGTCCTAACTTGGAGGGTTAGGTGTGGAAAAGTCCTAGCTTGGAAGGCTAGGTGTGAAAAGTCCTAACTTGGAGGGCTAGGTGTGAAAAAGTCCTAGCTTGGAGGGCTAGGTGTGAAAAGTCCTAGCTTGGAGGGCTAGGTGTGAAAAGTCCTAACTTGGAGGGTTAGGTGGGAAAAAGTCCTAGCTTGGAGGGCTAGGTGTGAAAAGTCCTGGCTTGGAGGGCCAGGTCCTAGCTTGGAGGGCTAGGTTGGATGAAACCCTAGCTTGGAGGGCCAGGTCCTAGCTTGGAGGGCTAGGTTGAAGTCCTGGTGAGTGAAACTAGGCACGGAGTCTTGGTCCGGGAGACTAAGAACAAGTCAGAGAAGGGCTGGAGGCTTGTTCTCGTGACTTAGAGTGGATTTGACCTTGCATGGATCAGTCTGGTGACCGATCAAGGAAGTTGGCACGGAGTTCCCTCGTGGATCGGTCTGGTGACCAATCCAGCTGTGTCTGATCGGTCTGGTGACCGATCAGGGAGCACACAATGAGTTTGGAAGCCTACTGATCGGCTCCTGATCGGTCTGGTGACCGATCAGGGAGCATACAGTGAGTTTGGGAACCTTACTGATCGACTCCTGATCGGTCTGGTGACTGATCAGGGATACTATTCAGATCGTTCTGGTGAACGATCAAATATCGCGAGCTTCTCTCTATGTTCGATCAGGTTGGATCCTGATTGGTCAGGAAGTGCCCTGATCGGTCCCCAGACCGATCAGGCCACACCCTGATCGATCTGGTGATCGATCAGGCCACATCCTAATTGGTCTGGAGACCGATCAGGAGTGTACAGCAGACTGCTGGATAGGTCTGGGGACCTATCAGGAGTGTGCAGCAGACTGCTGGATCGGTCTGGTGACCGATCAGGCCATATCCTGATCGGTCTGGGGACCGATCAGGAGCTGAACTTTAATTCAAATACGCTGTCAGAAGCTCTGATCGCGACTGTTTTCTCTGTCGATTCTCTGATACATTGCTGATTTCATGTGATATGCTTTGCTAAGCGTCTGATTGAGTGTGCAGGTGACAGGGATGGATTCAAACACTCAAGGAGGGTCAATGGGAGACTTTCCATCGAGCAGGTTTGACAGTTTTCTTTCTCAGGCTTCAACGGACGCTGGCTGATCTGGAGCTGCTGACTGGGGCTTGACTGAGGGAAGCTCAGGGAGTCCAGGTGAGGTCATGGATAGCTGGGCTATTGCAGGTGAGAAGCTGACAAGCTCCAGAGGAGTGTCTGACCTAGCGATGCTGGCAATGGCAGCAGGTTAGGTGGTGGTTGGGAAGAAGAGAGTGTTGATGCAGTCTGACCCTGATTGTTGTTTTGGTGTTTGACAACGATTTAAGTTTTGATTTAAGTTTGGTTGAACGAATTGGGATTAAGTCCTAGTCGGGGACTGGGCACAAAGTCCTAATCTGGAGGGTTAGGTGTGGAAAAGTCCTAACTCGGAAGGTTGGGTGAAAAGTCCTAGCTTGGAGGGCTAGGTGAAAAGTCCTAACTTGGAGGGTTAGGTGAAAAGTCCCAACTGGAGGGTTAGGTGAAAAATCCTAGCTTGGAGGGCTAGGTAGGTTGAAATCCTGGTGAGTGAAGCCGGGCCCTGGTGAGTGAAGCCAGGTGATGGAAATCTCGGTGAGTGAAGTCGGGTCCTGGTGAGTGAAGCCAGGTGATGGAAATCCCGGTGAGTGAAGCCGAGTCCTGGTGAGTGAAGCCAGGTGATTGAAATCCTAGTGAGTGAAGCTAGGTTGAAATCCTGGTGAGTGAAGCCGGGTCCCGGTGAGTGAAGCTGGGTGACCGAAACCCTGGTGAGTTAAGCCAGGTCCTAGCTTGGAGGGCTAGGTTGAAGTCCCAGTGAGTGAAGCTGGGCATGGCACGAGTCAGAGAAGGGCTGGAGGCTTGTTCTCGTGACTTAGAGTGCATTTGGGCTTACCTGGATCGGTCTGGTGACCGATCAGGGAAGTTGGCACGGTGCTCCTTCGTGGATCGGTCTGGTGACCGATCTAGCGATGGCTGATCGGTCTGGTGACCGATCAGGGAGCATACAATTCACCTGCTGCTCTACTCCGGATCGGTCCGGTGACCGATCAGGGAGCATCCAGTAGGTTTTGGGAACCTTACTGATCTGCTCCTGATCGGTCTGGTGACCGATCAGGGATACTGTTCAGATCGGTCTAGTGAATGATCATTTGTCGCAAGGTTCTCACTATAACCGATCAGGATGACTCCTGATCGGTCAGGAAGCAGCCTGATTGGTCTGGTGACCGATCAGGCTGGAGCCTGATTGGTCTGGGGACCGATCTGGAGTGTGCAGCAGACTACTGGATAGGTCTGGGGACCAATCAGGAGTGTGCAGAAGACTGCTGGATCGGTCTGGTGACCGATCAGGAGCAGAACTTTAATTCAAATACGCTGTCTGAAGCTCTGATCGCGACTGTTTTCTCTGCCGATTCTTTGATACATTGCTGATTTCATTTGATATGCATTGCTAAGCCTCTGTTGGAGTGTGCAGGTGATAGCAGGTGATTCAAACACTCAAGGAGGGTCAATGGGAGGCTTTCCTTGGAGCAGGTTTATTTGTTTCTCCTTCTCAGGTTTCAACGGCAACTGAGGCATGGCTGGCGACTGACGGAGGCTCAGCTGGAGAGGGACTTCAGTGGACTGAGTGCTCAGGGAGGTCAGTGTGTTCAGGCTGTGCTCAGGGGATGCTGATGGAGCCTGGCGATGAAGCAGAAGCTTAAGAGGAAGATGAGAAGCAGAGGAGGCAAGGAGAACGAACAGGAAAACAAGTAAGTGTGACTGTGGGTTTCGCTGTTGTTGTGCTCCTTGTGTAGCTTCTCTCTTGAGCTTTCTTGCTACTATCTTGTGAGAGGTTCTTCCTTAGTCTCATATGCTTATCTTGTATTCATCTACTGAGGCGATTGTGGAGAGGTTTCTCCACCGAGAAGGAGGCGCTTGATATCCGGTGTTCACCGGGGCTTGATCTGCCGACGATCAAGGGATCGCCCACCTTACAGGCATGCCAAGGAGTAGGGGCAAGTTATCCCCGAACCTTGTAAACGATCCTTGTTAGCGATCCTTGGTTTGTATTCTTTGTTTCCGCATTTCTGTTAAGTTTGTTTCTCTGCATATGCTTTGCTTCCGCTGCTGCTAACTTAAGTGCAGAGAAAACTTAAAAAGAGCTAAGTTATAAGTGTCTAGCTATATTCACCCCCCCCTCTCTAGCCATTCGAGTTCCAACAAGTGGTATCAGAGCTTGGGGCTCTGTTCACGGCTTAACATCCGAGAGCTTACAGCAAGATGGCTGGAAGAGAAGGATTGAGCACAAACCGACCTTCATTCCTCGACGACACTGATTTTTCTTATTGGAAGTTAAGAATGGAGTTTTACTTGAAGACAAACATGAGCTTGTGGTTCGCTGTCAAGCAGGGTTTCTCTCCTCCAAAGGATATTGAGGGAAAAGATCTAGATTTCTCCATGTGGTCGTCTGAGCAAATCCGGAAGGGGGAAGCAAATGCCAAAGCTGTGGTCACCTTACAATGTGGAATGACCAAAGAGCAATTGATCAAGATTGATCCCTTCACCTTTGCCACAGACCTTTGGAACAAAGTCATTGAGCTCCATGAAGGAACTCAAGACACCCGGACTGCCAAGAAGGACCTCCTTCTCAGCCAACTCCAGAACTTGACAATGGGAGAAAATGAAACTGTAAGTATGCTTCATTGTCGATTCAAAGAAGTATTGAATGATCTCCACTCCATTGATGAAAAGGTAGAAAACCGAGACCTAGTGAGATATGTCCTTAAATCATTTCCTAGGAATGCCTTGTGGTCATCCTTGGTGGATGCCTACAAGGTGTCTAAGGATCTTTCAATTATTAAGTTAGAAGATCTATTTTGTGAAATGGAACTACATGAGATCTCTAACCAATGTCCCAAAGAGAAAGGTATTGCTTTAGTGGTAGGTGACAACAAGAAGAAGGAGGAGAAGAACACTAACTGTCACATGACATTCATGGCACTAGAGGACTCGAGAGAAGAAAGTGATAACGAATCAAGTAGCTCCTCAACCACGCCTTCATCATTTTCGGATGATGAAGAGGTAATCTCTCCCGAGTTGGATAAGTGCTATAGAACAATAGCATGCCTAACTAAGTTGCTTAAGAAATCTAAGGCAAAAGTTAAATCATTAAGATTAGAAGTAAAGGAATTAAAAACCTCTAAGGATGAGGTAATTGATGACTTGCATGATAAATCCCTTAAGGATGAAAATAAGAACTTGAAGAGCGAAGTTGAAAACCTCAAGAATGTTCTTGAGAAGTTTTCAACAAGCTCTAAAACATTAGATATGATACTCAACTCACAAAGGGCGATGTACAACAAGGTTGGTTTAGGTTAACAACCTAAAGAACCTAGTGTCATATCTTTAATGTCAAGAACTCATTTTAGATCATCAAATGATTCTAAGGTTCAAAAAGTCAAAAAGAAATTGACTAAGGCATGGGTGCCAAAGTCATTCAGTGTAGATTCCTTAGGTCCCAAAATTTGGGTACCTAAAACCTCAATATTTAGAATTGTATAAGCATAAATTGAGGGGGAGCATCTATCAACATAGGTTGTTGTTAAGTGGTGCTCCAAATCCAAGGCTAAGGTTACACTAGTTTCAAAATGGGTCAACAAACCTTGGTTTTCTTGTAGCAATTCATGTTTTACTGCAATTTGTGTTTCATGAAATTTCACTTGAGTAGTAAGGAAATTTTCATGCAATGAATGATAGTATATCCATGCTTCAAAATAAATCTACAAGTTTTGAAAAGAATTATATATATATATTGCATGAATGGCTTAGGTTGACACATAATTTATTTTATCATGGATTGCTTAGGATTGAACTCTATAGTTCACTGTAAATCTAGGAGTTAGTCACAATATCGAATTGATGTTTATCTTTGCAATATCTTAGACTTAAGTTTTTTTTTAATATTTTGGAAGATGAACTCAGTTGAATATGCCATGATTCTCTTGTATGAATGTATTATGCCAACATGAAAAACACATAGTTTGTGATGATCACTATGCAAATCTCACAATACGTCATTAGACAAAGAACATGAGCTTAAAATTGTATGACTTAGTTGTTTATGTCTGATATGAATTGAATTATCAAAACTGATTGATACATACTTGATACTAATTTGATACAAGTGTGTTTTGAAAATTTGATCATATCTTTTGTATCATGAAATCTGATCATGCCTTGATATAAACTTGTTTTTGAAACTCAAGTTCATGCTTAGATCATACTAGAAACATTTTGATACAATCCTGATAGACAAGTTTAGGGATCATGGACTTAATACATATCTTAAACAAATTTGAACATGCTTGTTTTTAAATATGTTTAAACAACTTTTTCCATGATATTTTTCTTTATGGGAAAATACTTTTGGTTAAGAGAAATCCTTTAGGATCAATGGGATTGAATCTGAGTGAATTAGGGTTTAGGAGTGGTTGAGAGTTGAACCAAACCTGGGTTCAGATCTCTGAAATCTCATTTCTGAAATCTGGAACTGAGAAAACCTTCTGTATCAGACCTGATCGGTCCACCGACCGATCAGGACTCACCCTGATCGGTCTGGTGACCGATCAGATCAATGCTGATCAGAGGTATCAGATTACTCCTCAGTCCGATCTCCTCTCGTCAAATTGTATCAGTTTAATGATCATACCATAAACAAATCTGATACAAACCTAATTATTCCAAGAACATGACCATACTTGATCATTCATTGGTACAAACCTGGTACTAAGTGAATACAAACTCATTTCTAAGGAATTTTAAAGACCATTGATTCTCGGAAATTTTTTTGAAATATCAAATGTTACAATGAGGTTTGGCTGATCATACGTGAAACAAACCTAATACTGATTTGATACAAACCTATGTTGGAATATTCAAATTCATAAGAAAGGGTTTGTTGAGCCATGACTCTTGTTCTTGATGTCGTGTTTCAGAAATGTTTCTGAAATGTCGAACATTAATAGAGTCTACACCCCTATTATGGAATGCAAATTGTTAATGCAGTCTGATCAGGAATGTATCAGAGTTTCAGGAATTTTTCTGAAATTTGATCGCTCCCAGACCAATAAGAAATATTTCTGTATCAAGTTATCAATGAACCTGATTGGTTACGGAGACCACTCAGGATTATGTGTCGGATACAGATGCATTCCTTACTTATCATATGAAACATATACATGTTTGACCATGATATACTTCTGTATATGTTTTCATGTGAAATTCACACTCTTTGGCGTATGATGCATATACATTGTTGTCATGATACATTTATGGTATATACCCTTCATATGCAATTCAAAAATTATCTTTTGATTATTTTGGGTTTGGGGAGAGACCCATGGTTTGAGGGGGAGGTATGTTTAAACTTAATAACCATACCCTTTTTGATGTTTGACAAAGGGGGAGAAAATGGTTGATTAAGTTTAGAGTTATTGTAGGGGGAGGATCTTGATTCCCCTACAATAATTGAACTGCCTTCAATTGATCATTAATGACTAAACTTAAATCGGGTTGTCAAACAACAAAAAGGGGGAGATTGTTGACGCAGTCTGACCCTGATTATTGTTTTGGTGTTTGACAACGATTTAAGTTTTGATTTAAGTTTGGTTGAACGAATTGGAATTAAGTCCTAGTCGGGGATTGGGCACAAAGTCCTAATATGGAGGGTTAGGTGTGGAAAAGTCCTAACTCGGAAGGTTGGGTGAAAAGTCCTAGCTTGGAGGGCTAGGTGAAAAGTCCTAACTTGGAGGGTTAGGTGAAAAGTCCCAACTGGAGGGTTAGGTTAAAAGTCCTAGCTTGGAGGGCTAGGTAGGTTAAAATCCCGGTGAGTGAAGCCGGGCCCTGGTGAGTGAAGCCCGGTGATGGAAATCTCGGTGAGTGAAGCCGGGTCCTGGTGAGTGAAGCCAGGTGATGGAAATCCCGGTGAGTGAAGCCGGGTCCTGGTGAGTGAAGCCAGGTGATGGAAATCCCGGTGAGTGAAGCCGGGTCCTGGTGAGTAAAGCCGGGTGATTGAAATCCTAGTGAGTGAAGCTAGGTTGAAATCCTTGTGAGTGAAACCGGATCCCGGTGAGTGAAGCCGGGTGACCGAAACCCTGGTGAGTGAAGTCAGGTCCTAGCTTGGAGGGCTAGGTTGAAGTCCCAGTGAGTGAAGCTGGGCATGGCACGAGTCAGAGAAGGGATGGAGGCTTGTTCTCGTGATTTAGAGTGCATTTGGGCTTGCCTGGATCGGTCTGGTGACCGATCAGGGAATTTGGCACGGTGCTCCTTCGTGGATCGGTCTGGTGACCGATCAGGGAGCATACAATTCACCTACTGCTCTACTCCGGATCGGTCTGGTAACCGATCAGGGAGCATCCAGTAGGTTTTCGGAACCTTACTGATCTGCTCCTGATCGGTCTGGTGACCGATCAGGGATACTGTTCAGATCGGTCTAGTGATCGATCATTTGTCGCAAGGTTCTCACTATAACCGATCAGGATGACTCCTGATCGGTCAGGAAGCAGCCTGATTGGTCTGGTGACCGATCAGGCTGGAGCCTGATTGGTCTGGGGACCGATCTGGAGTGTGCAGCAGACTACTGGATAGGTCTGGGGACCAATCAGGAGTGTGAAGAAGACTGTTGGATCGGTCTGGTGACCGATCAGGGTCCTTCCTGATCGGTCTGGTGACCGATCAGGAGCAGAACTTTAATTCAAATACACTATCAGAAGCTCTGATCGCGACTATTTTCTCTGCCGATTCTCTGATACATTGCTGATTTCATTTGATATGCATTGCTAAGCCTCTATTGGAGTATGCAGGTGATAGCAGGTGATTCAAACACTCAAGGAGGGTCAATGGGAGGCTTTCCTTGGAGCAGGTTTGTTTGTTTCTCCTTCTCAGGTTTCAACGGCAACTGAGGCATGGCTGGCGACTGACGGAGGCTCAGCTGGAGAGGGACTTCAGTGGACTGAGTGCTCAGGGAGGTCAGTGGGTTCAGGCTGTGCTCAGGGGATGCTGATGGAGCCTGGCGATGAAGCAGAAGCTTAAGAGGAAGATGAGAAGCAGAGGAGGCAAGGAGAACGAACAGGAAAACAAGCAAGTGTGGCTGTGGGTTTCGCTGTTGTTGTGCTCCTTGTGTAGCTTCTCTCTTGAGCTTTCTTGCTACTATCTTGTGAGAGGTTCTTCCTTAGTCTCGTGTGCTTATCTTGTATTCATCTACTGAGGCGATTGTGGAGAGGTTTCTCCACCGAGAAGGAGGCGCTTGATATCCGGTGTTCACCGGGGCTTGATTTGCCGACGATCAAGGGATCGCCCACCTTACGGGCATGCCAAGGAGTAGGGGCAAGTTATCCCCGAACCTTGTAAACGATCCTTGTTAGCGATCCTTGGATTGTATTCTTTGTATCCGCATTTCTGTTAAGTTTGTTTCTCTGCATATGCTTTGCTTCTGCTGCTGCTAACTTAAGTGCAAAGAAAACTTAAAAAGAGCTAAGTTATAAGTGTCTGGCTATATTCACCCCTCCCCCTCTCTAGCCATCCGAGTTCCAACAGAGAGTAGGGCTCTCTTCTGTTCTTGCCACAACTCTTGAGCTCCTTGGGCGACAACTCTGATCCTGCATCGTGAATCTTCTGCAAACTTGAGCATCCTTTGAAGCTTCTGCATACTTGAGCGCTTGGAGGAAGAAACAAGGAGCTTGGTGAGTCCATCAGCGAGAAGACACGAAGAAGGGAGTTCTTGCGTGAGATCTGTGTTGAGTGGAGCTCGGTGAGGAGTTCGCTTGTGTTCTTGCTATCCTAAGTGCTTTGTAAGATTCCTTCTTGCGTTTCCTTGTGCTTAAATTCATCAATCTGTTGAAACGCTGTGGAGAGGTTACTCCACCGAGAAGGAGGATTTGATATCCAGATTTCCGGGGCTTGATCTGCCGACGATCAAGGGATCGCCCACCTTAAGGGCACGCCAAGGAGTAGACGCAAGTTATCCACGAACCTTGTAAACGATCCTTGTTAGCATTTTGGTTTGTGTTTCATTTCTACATTTCTGTTTAGTTTTTGCTTCCGCTGTGCTACTAACCGTTCAAGTGCAGAAATCTCCAATAAGTGCAAGATATTGTGTCTGGCTATATTCACCCCCCTCTCTCTAGCCATCCAAGCACCAACACTCAAGGCATACACAAAGGATGGACGTTGGAGTGAGTTTGAGTGAGCTTGCAAGCTAGGCAGTCGACTGCCAGAGGAAGCAGTCGACTGCCAGAGGAAAGTGGAAACTCACAGAAAGATCAATCGACTAGTCCAGGCACCAGTAGACTGGTCTGCTCAAAAATAGAGCCGTCGGCTGGACATCAGTCGACTGGCCCTTGGGGCAGTCGACTGGTGTCGGGGTTGAGTTGTTTGTTAACAACTCTCTCCACTATTTAAAGTGGATCTTGAGACTAGGAAGAGGTTAGCTCTTCATTGTAAGATCTTCTCTCTAGTGCTCAAATGCTCAAGCTCCAAGTGCTCATCTTCTTCCCCAAACCCTAACTCCATCTTGTAAGGAGGAAGAAATATTGTGAGAGGTTGTTCTCCACCGAGAAAGTGAAAGACTTAGCCGGAGATTGTTGGGGCATGATCCACCGAAGGATTAAGGGTTCCTCCACCTCAAGGACACACCGTGGAGTAGGAGCAAGAAATCTCTAAACCACGTAAACTGGTAACGTGTTTGCATTGTTTGTTTTAATTGTTAAGTTTGCGTTTGTGCTAACCATTGTAGGAAGAATTTGAATTTGGGATGACCGAGCTATTCACCCCCCCTTCCTCTAGCCGTGCCATCGATCCCAACAAGTGGTATCAGAGCGCAAGGACGCCTTCAACGGGCTAACCGCCAAGAAGAGCAAAATCATTGAAATGGCCGGCTCGCACATCCAACCGCCAAAGTTTGAAGGAGAATTCTCAATGTGGAAGAAAAGGATGGACGTATTTTTCAATACCGATTTTGATATTATGCTAATCATGGAAAACAGTTTTGAAGTGCCTAGGGATCACGAAAATAAGCTTCTTGAGAAGATAAGGTGGAGCAAGAAGCAAAGAGATGATTACTTGGTAAATTCAAAAGTCTTGCATCATCTATTAAGTGTGCTCCCCCAAAAGAAGTCACAAGGATTTGGAGTCATTCAAGTGCCAAGGACTTGTGGGATAAGCTAATAGTGCTTCATGAGGGCACTTCGGAAGCAAAAATGGCAAAGTGAGATATTCTCCGATCCAAATTCAACAATATCAAACTTGATAAAGGGGAGAAGACATCAAATTTACATGCTAGATTTAAGGAAATACTCAATGGACTAACAAGTGTAGGAGAACAACTATCCAACTGAGACATTTTGATGAAACCCATAAATGCATTTCCAAGAACATCAAATTGGAGCTCAATGGTGGACTCGTACTACATGTCCAAGGATTTAGAGAAAATATCTCTAGAGGAATTCTTCTCAACCATGGAGCTTCACGAAACTCGCGTTGGAGGAATAATTGAAGAAGTATACAAACTGAAGAGCATCACCCTTGTGGCAAACAAGGAAAAAGGTAAAAAAAAAAGGCTTCCTCATCCGATTCCGAGGAGTCAAGTGCATCAATGGATAGTAATGTGGAAGCCTACATGGTAAGAAAAATGAGAAAAATATTTAAACATTTTTCTACTAACAAATCTCATAGTAGAAAACGGTCAAGGAGCAAAAGTAGAACAAAGAAGATAATTTGCTACAATTATCAAGGAGAAGGACACATGAGAGATGAGTGTCCCCTCTTGAAGAAGAAGGAAGGAAAGAAGAAAGAAGAAATAAGAAAAGAAGAAATCAAAAGAGAAGGGGAAGAAAGTACAAAATTTAAAAGCTACATGGGATTATTCATCCTCATCGGAGGAGGAGGAACATCATGTATCCCATTTCGCACTAATGCGAATTGACGACATTGCCTCCACGTCATCCGAATTTGAAGAAGAGAAGAGCTCAAGTGAAGATGAAGGGAGCTCAAGTGAAGGGGGAGCCTCAACTTCGGAATTGGACGTCTCGGTAAGTGAGGTATACAATCTATCCACTTCTACTCTTGTAAAAATAATTTCTAGCACTAATGATGATTTGTTTAAGGTTAGAAAGAAGATTAAGGATTTGAAAAATGAAATTTGCATGCTAAAGGAAAAAATTAGAATCCATTAACATGAAGGATGATGTGTATGCTTCTTCTTCTATTTCAAATGGCTCATATTTAGAAGAAGAAAATAAGGAATTAAGGGAAAAGGTAGATAGTCTTACCAAAGCCCTTAGAAAATTTGAAATTGGCTCAAAGACACTAGATATGATCATTGAGAGCCAAAGGGCAAGTTTTAAGAAAGATGGATTAGGTTTTGGGAAGTCTAGCAATGAAAAAACCTATCATTCCCTACTAGCTAGAGGACAAGCAAAAACCAAAACCCTAAGTAAGAAATGGATCCCCAAGGAGTACTTGGTCAATCCAATTAGGAAACATTTCTATTCGGTACCAAAGTCAATCCTTAAGGATTAGAGGATTTGGGTTGAGTCAACCATGTTGTTAAAATTTTAAATTTTTAAAATTTGGTTGAATTGAGACATTAAGGGGGAGTATGTAACCCATAGTAGAAATTCTTGATAAAATGGGCTAAATAAGACTTACCTTTAAAACGTCTCATATTACTTTGCTTTATGATTGTATTCATACATATGAGATGATAGGATGATACAAATAACTCACTTATGCTTGTGGCATTTTGATAAGTTATTGGATGTATCACATTAGTGATAATAGACCAACTATGGGGAAAGTAAATGTTTAATTAATGGGCATCTAACCCATAGATCATAGTTGGACATTTCAATTGATTTGAAAATATTTCTGTGTTTTATTTGCTATGACATAGGTTTTCAAAACACATGGTTTCAAAACTAGGATTTAGTTTTGATACAAAGTTGGTTGTTTCAAAGAATTTGAGCTTTGGTCAAAAAGTCAAACATATTTGGATTTTTCATGAAGATATATGTTTCTCTGTTAGAAAACATCACAAGAAATATATTTGCAAAATTTCATAATTTTTTGAATTTTATGGAATTTTCTATGCATTTCTGAATTTCAGCTCAAAAGACTAAAATTTCAGACTGATATGTAACATTTTGTGGCTTGGCATTTCGCTGAGGTCAGTCGACTGGTAACTGAATCAGTCAACTCGCACTTGAATTTTCTAATTTCTAGGGATTTTCAGAAAATAAAAAAGGGCCCCTAATTGATACCAAAGGGTAATATTGTTTGAAGTAATTTTTTTGATGGTGTTAAAGGGGGAGAATTGAAAGGTTTTAGTTAAGATTTAACTTAATTCTTTATGGTTGTCCTAAAATTGAAAATTATGTGTTAAGGCATAGATAAAGGGGGAGGATGCATGTTTATGCTTCTTAATTTGCTATGCTTTTTATTTTCAATTGTTATCTTTGTACCAAACTTAAACATATTGTCATACATCAAAAAGGGGGAGATTGTTGGTGCAATCGTCCCAAGGTTGATCGGGTAGATCATGAGTTTTGATGTGTGTATCAATATAATTAAGTTAGGTTTTCATGTTGATTTGATATGTGTGCTTGAGTCGTGCAGGACTTGGTGAGTCACACATGGAGTAACGGAGTGAGACATCCGAAGGACGAGAGCCAAAGAAGAGGACTTCAAGGGTGAGTCGAGGAAGTAGACATCAAAGGCATACGCGAAGGATGACATGGAGGCAAGCCGCGGGCTTGTGTGCGCATCCGAGGAACGAGAGCCGAAGGAAGATAACTTCAAGGGGAAAGCCAAAGAAGTGGACCTCAAGGCATACGCGAAGGATGGACTTCGGAGTGAGTTTGTAAGCTAGGCAGTCGACTGCCAGAGGAAGCAGTCGACTGCTAGTGCAGAGTGGAAACTCACAGAAAGATCAGTCGACTAGTTCAGGCACCAGTTGACTGGTCTGCTGAAAAATAGAGTTGTTAGGCTAGCCGTTGGCTGGACATCAGTCGACTGGCCCTTGGGGCAGTCGACTGGTGTCGGGGCTGAGTTATTTGTTAACAACTCTCTCCACTATTTAAAGTGGAGCTTGAGACTAGGAAGAGGTTAGCTCTTCATTGTAAGATCTTCTCTCTAGTGCTCAAATGCTCAAGCTCCAAGTGCTCATCTTCCTCCCCAAACCCTAACTCCGTCTTGTAAGGAGGAAGAAAGATTGTGAGAGGTTGTTCTCCATCGAGAAGGAGAAAGACATAGTCGGAGATTGCCGGGGCGTGATCCACCGAAGGATTAAGGGTTCCTCTACCTCAAGGACACGTCGTGGAGTAGGAACAAGAAATCTCCGAACCACGTAAACCGATAACATGCTAGCATTGTTTGTTTTAATTGTTAAGTTTCCGTTTGTGCTAACCATTGTAGGAAGAATTCAAATTTGGGATGACCGAGCTATTCACCCCACTCCTCTAGCCGTGCCATCGATCCCAACAAAAAGGACATTATAAGAGTAAGCATTCTAATTTGGTTAAGAAGAAAGTACAAGTGGTACCCAAGACCAAGAGAAGCCAAAAGAGGTCGGCCCCGTGATACGGAAGGATAATAAGCACATTGTGTGCTTCTCATGCAAACAAAAAGGGCATTATCGGAACCAAAGTTCAAAGGGAAAAGATCCGACCAAGACAAAAAGAAGGAGCTCAAATCGAGGGGGAGTCTTCAAGAACAAGACTATGGTACCATTAGGTAATGATACTTATTTAAATCATGATAATATACATGCTAGAAATAATTTTTATCATTTCAATGCTATTTAACATGAAAATAGGAGGTATAAAAACCTAAGGAAAACTAGAAAGTCTTCCATGCTAGGACTACCACATTTAAGGATAGGGAACAAGTTAGAACATTTTATGGTAGACCTACCCAACTCAAGGTCAAGAAGAATAATTACCTAGGCAATCCTAGAAAACTAATCATTGAGAAAGTAATGATTAAAAATCAAGTTTTGAGCTCAAAACTTGAATCATTAGAAAAATCCCTCAAATGAATAAAAAAGCTTCTTAAGGGATCTAATGATCAAAACCTAGATTTAGGAAATCAAGTACCCTCTAGGGGCAAGAAAGGATTGGGGTACAAACCTAAACCCAAGCATGATGATCCATCTTACCATAGAATTCTATATAGGTATGGAACTCAATCTAGGTCTAGGAATCAAGTCAAGGTCACAAGGGATAAGACCAACATGACTAAGACTTTGGAGAAGCCTAGAAAAGTCATTAGGAAGGTATCAAGGAAAGTTATCCTTCATGAATACCTAGAACACCCAAGGAGCACCAATAGGTTTTGAGTTCCTAAAAGTGTGTTCGCCACACTTTAGATAGGTCTAGGGAGTGTCAACTCAAATTGGAAGGGTAGTTAACCCAACCTTGATGAAGTTGGCACTTTGGGGCATTTTCAAGGACTTACTATCCTTGAAAATGAATAAGTTATTTGTTTACTCTAGGGGGAGTAAAATTGTGCTAAACTATATTTTTGAAAACTGAACTAAATAATGTTGACATAACTAGGTTAGAAACCAAAGAAATGCCAAGTTGGGGAGTTTCAACATTATCTTAAAATTTTAGGGGCAAAATTATGATTATAAATGACTTAGCGATTAGTTATTGATACTTAGATAGGAAATCTAAGTATATTCTTTTATGCTATTGTGCCATGATTTATATGCCCTATCACATGCCATGACATCATAATTCATCATTCATAGTTTATTATGAAAATATCATGTGTCATGTCATACATGCATCATTTAGTCATAATAAATATTTTTCTTTTGAAAATTTTCATATAGTGCATGTCATAGTTATTATCACGCATTAATTCAATTTTTTATTGAAATTAAGGACATTGGCATTACTTGACATCTTTGGTGGATGATCAAAGGTTATGATGCCTAGGTAGAAATGCATGAACCCTTAGTTTAGGGAGAACATGACTTTTACATCTCACCAAGGACATAAGTTGACTTATGTGTGTTTTGAGACATATTAGAAACAAGTGAGATGTTAGGTTGATGAATAAAACTCAAGGTGTTGATTAATGTGCATCTTATTGAGTTTTAGATTCATCAAAATATGAATTTAAATTAACTTCAATCATTGGGAATGTTAATGTATAAGTCATGTGCATTTAGCCCAAAGAACATGGTGGGATATTATTTTTGAAAACCATTTCAAAACTATTTTGGAAAACCTTGGTGAAGATTATCTTTTGATAGAACTCATCATTGATGAATTTGATACAAAATAGAGTGAAACATTAAAGTATCTCAATGATTTGTAATTTTGTGTCAATCTTTGAAAATGGAAGTTATTTTCATACAAAACTATTTTTTCATGATAATATATGTCATAAATAATGTCTACACAAAATTCAGGATTTTTCAAATTTTGTAGAATTGTTTAGGAGTTTCTGAAATTCGGTCTGAAATTATTTTCAAAAATCAGAAACTCCCAATCGATCAGGTGATCGATTAGGGCAGTAGCCAATCGATTGGTCAATCGATTAGTGAACCTTTTCTGCGAGCATAGAAGCTTACGTAATCGATTCGTTGATCGATTAAGGGCAACCGTAATTGATCAGTTGATCAATTAAGGCATAGTTTAATCGATTGGTATGGCTGAAACTGTTTGATTTCAGTCCTTTGACCTAATTTTGAGTAACCTAACAATCCCTAGCCCCTTGGAATACTTTTATAAGTATATTTGGGTAAATTTCATTATGAAATCAAAAAGGAAAATGGTTTGGTGATAACTATAGGGTTAAGGAGAGGTTTTGATTCATGTTTTGAATCTCAAAATCTCATAACCTCAAGTTGAGATTTCCTAAAGTTTTAAGAACTAAACAATCATTGTTGGTGCAATGATAGAGGTTTAGAGCATATTTTGAAAGGGAGGTCTTCTTTAAAAGCATGTGTTTAAATTTTTATTTTTAGGATAAGTGAAAGAATGAAGATTGGGAATCTTCATCACGATGAATGCTCAAGGTTGAGCATAGGTTCAAATGAAAGGTATGAGACTTTCATTGGACATGTCTTTGACCATATAGACTCTCAGGGAGAGTTTTTAATGTATGTCAAAGGGGGAGAGTTTGAAAGGCTAATAAGGATTAGTCTTTCTCAAACATATTGTCAAATATCAAAAAGAGGGAGATTGTTGGTGTAATCTATGTTACGTCTGGTGACCTACTTTAACTAAGCTCGGGTGAGCCTATGTTTGGTAAGATTAAGTTTTAATGTTTGATAATGATGTTTGAATATTGTATGATGTTTGAATATCTTGTGAGTCAAGCGGGTCAAGGTTGACTGGAGACTTGGCTGGAAAAAGTCCTAATGAGACAAGCACACCTAGTGGGACTAGGTGAAGTCTAGGTGTATCAGGGAGATCGTACACTGGCACGGAAAAAGTCCTAATGGGATTAGGCACCCCTAGTGGGATTAGACACACCTAGTAGGACTAGGTGAAGTCTAGGTGGATCGGGGAGATCGCACGCTGACATGGAAAAAGTCTTAGTTGGACTAGGTGAAGTCTAGGTGGATCGGAGAGATCACACGCTGGCATGGGAAAAGTCCTAGTGGGACTAGGTGAAGTCTAGGTGGATCGGGGAGATCGCATGCTTCACAGGAAAAGTTCAGGTAGATAAGGGAGATCGCACATTGACAAGGTGGAAGTCTACCGAGAGACTAGACCTAACTTGAGGGTTAGACAAACCTAGTTGGGAACTAGGCAAGGAAAAATCCAAGTCAGTCAAAGGGATGATCGGACACTTGGTGAGAAAGTCCTAAAAGGTCACGGTTGACCGGGGTTAGGCAAGGAAACCCTAGACTTGTGCACACAACGTAGGGTTGGGGTTAATTGATTAACCAATCGATTGGGGTTGATTTCTCGCAAACAGAAGCCTTCTTTATTGATTGGGTAATCGATTAAGGAAGGAGTGAATCGATTGGGAGAAATGGGTTGCGAAAACAGAAGCTGACTGAATCGATTGGGTAATTGATTTAGCCTTCTTTTAATCGATTGGTCAATTGATTAAGGTGTCCAGTAATCGATTGGGGCAATCGATTACAGCAGTTTTGTGCTAGAGCACAGAAAGGTGCTGAAGATTAAGCTTCAAAAAATAGCCGTTGAACGAATAAGTTTGACGTGGTAATCGATTAGGGAACCCTATGGTCGGGTATATATATAGGGTTTTCACGCAGGTTTGAAGCTGACCTCTTCAACACTTCTTCGGCAAAGCTTCCACACCTCTTCTCCTCCTTCATCGTCATCTCAAGAGAAGTCTTAGAGCATAGTGTTGTTGCACTTCCAAGGTTCTAGAGGTGATCTCAAGCTAGAAGAAAGCAAGGAAAGCAAAGATAGCTTATTGTTGTAAATCTTGTAAGATTTTCTATTGTATTTGCTTGCTCTTGTTGTTTCTTGTTGTATGCTTGTAAGAGGTTTCTTCACCTCAAAAGGAGATCTTTCATAGTGTATGAAAGACTGAGGAAGAGAGGATCCTTGTATTAGACACCTCAAGGAGGTGAATACCAAGTAAAATCAATGTGTTAGCATTGCTTGGAGTCTTCCACAACAACAAATCATCAATAAGCAAATTGAAGCTAATCAACCCTCTCTAGCTCGCCTACCGATCCTAACAATATATTGAATATTAATGTTCAAAAATACTTATATAGAAAGCATGATATATTAAATAAAATTTATTTTCTAGATGACACCCACAAATTATGAGAGTTAGATAACAATTAGAGGGGCTCCTGGGACTATAGTGTAACGGTAGGACGATATCCCAGATATTTACGGTTCGATCCCCAACTACCGCGTATTTTGTAGGAATTTTTCCTCCAAATAGTGCTTGAACCCTGGGATGCTAGGCTTTTGGACCGCTCGCTGTAAGTATTTTTCGATTTACCCTGGTAGTTGATGGGAAATGTTCGTAGGATCAGGTTGATCATTCCAGATTCACCTGTTATCTGATTAATTATTTATTTTTTTAGATAACAATTAGATTGGGAAAAAAGTTTTATTTATTTGATATAAGCATTTTTAATTATCTATTGAATTTGAAACATTTGTATTGATTATCTATTGAATTTGAAACATTTGTATTGATTATCTATTGAATTTGAAACATTTGTATTGATTATCTATTGAATTTGAAACATTTGTATTGATTATCTATTGAATTTGAAACATTTGTATTTATTTGATATTAGCAATTGAAGTGTTCTTGCTAGTGTTTTGGAGGATAACTGTTTATTAATATTATATATTAATTTTATGGATTGAAATATTAAATATGGAGTTTTTATTATTTAATCATTTAGAATTTATTTATTTATCCTATTGTTGAAGGTAATGAATATTAGTTTGAGAAAAAAAAATTAAAAAATGACCTAGGAGAGGTTAAATTTTTTTTTCACCCAACGAGTTTAAGAATGATTTGAACCATTCCTAAATTTTACTTTAATAATATTTAATTGATGGGTCTTATACCCATGACATTTGAGAGCGATTCTAACTTCAATAACATTTTAAAATCGCCTTTATAATCATAATATATATGGGAAGTTTAAAATTATTCATCCGTCTAAAGAGTTTCAAAATAATTTAAACTGTTTTTGAATTTATAACCACATACGTGATATGAAATTGTTATTATATAAATAACATGTAAGTTGGTTTCAAATTGCACCTATAAACAATAATAGGAGCAAATTTTTAATTTTTATCGATGATTATTAAAATCACTTTTATAAAATATAAAGATGCAATAAGAAAGTTATTTTGCAGATTTTTTTTTTTCAAATGGAGCGTGAACTCTGGGACGTTAGACTTCTAGATCGCCCACTGCGAACGCTTTCCGATTTACCCTGGCGGCCGGTAGGAAATTTTCGTGAGGCTGAACTGGATGTCCGAGATTAGAAAAATCTCGTTAATCATTTTTTTTATAAAAATGATTGAAAACTACTGTTGAAAGTTACAAAATCCCTCCTGTACCTATGTTTTTTTAGTGTGTCTACTCCGGAGTACAGGGCCGTCTCGAGAATACTTAAGGCCCTAGGCAAAAAATTTTTTTTAATCCTTCAAAGTTTTTTTAAAAACATTTCTCTCGTCCTTTTACCGTAGGACTTGAGATTGATATTTAATTTTTTTGAAAAAAATAAAATATTAATTTTAAAAATAGATTTTTAAATAAAATTTAATTTTATAACTTTATTAGATATAAAATTAATAATTAAATTTTTATATTCAAATTTTAATGATAATTTTGTCCACCGTCCGCACTATTTTTTCAAGATGAAATTGTCATTTTGCCCAAATATTAAGTAGGAAATCACTTATGTTTTTTTAACTATATTTGAATCCAATCATGATTTATCATTTACGTAGAATATGGTGTTTATAATTTTCCTTTATCCTAAGGCAATATTTTTATTTAGAATTTCGACAAGCAAATATTTTTCATCATATGAAAAATGAAAAAAAAATTGTTATTTAAAAAGATTAGTATTTTATTTTGCATTGTATGAATAAAAAATCTCTAATTCATGTTATTATCGAAGAGAAAAAGTAAGAGCGAAAAAAATATTATCGACGAGGAAAGAGAAGGATATCTCTTAAGAGTATCATCCGTGAGAGAGTACAAACATATAAAATTATTGGTGAGAAAAAAAAAGCTATGTGAAGCATTAACGAGAGAGAGAGAAGTTATGATATAACTAGTAAAGAATTTTGAGAGATATTAAAAAGAAAAATTGATCCAATTTTATAAGATATATGATTAAATGTGTTACCTAATTACAAAATGACATAAGAAGAATAAAATAATAATAATAATAAATAGTAAAATGAATAGTACATATATAAAATTAGGATTGTATTTATCGGGAAATAAAGATAAATGTGAGACTTAAATGATAAGTGGAAATTTAATATAACATTAAAGAATATAATTAACAAGGAAATAAATGAGAAAATAAGGAGAAATGTTTAAATGGGAAATAGAATAGGAAATCACATGTCATTTATTAATATGAGTTGTCATCCCTAGGATTCATTAATTAATATTAATAATAAGCTCTAATTTTATTGAGGCCCTAGGCATAGACCTTAATTGCCTATGCCTTTAGCCGGGCCTGCCGGAGTAAAATAGGTATTTGATAGCATTCGGCTCCTTGACTCGAATTCGGCGTTGCAACTCAGGCATCTCACTCATGCTCGGGAGCACTTGGCCTCGCCAGTAACGTCCCACTCGAGTTTAGGCAACTCTAGTATATATGGATTGGCTCCATCTCTCGGCAGCGCCGACGAACAGCCGATCTTCCCTGCTGTCAGCAATATTTCCTGTGTAATCTCAGAAGACGATCGGCCAAAAAAACATCGCTATAAGCAACCAAAGCCACATAAACAAACCAAATTAGAACTGCAACAGGAAATTAATTTACTCTGGACAACGGACAAATATGTGTGTTCCAGTAGCAGAAAATCTACATAAGCATGTAATATTGAGCAGATGCTGCCATTAGAGACACGGATGGGAGACAAGTTTACCAAATCGCCTTCAACTTTCAAGACACTGATGGGAGAGCAGATGCTGCCATTGCACAACATTGTCAATTCAGAATGACAGTCCACCGAGGCACCGACCACCAGGGCAGATCCTTTGTCGTAGAGGCATTTCTCTCCCTCTTATCCTATATTCATCGACGATAATCGACGAGTCATCCAATCATCGATCAGACATGTCGTCTCGAATTAAACTATACTCTGGGGGTACCATAAATTCATTAGGATCGTCGCTGATTGGGTTGAATAGCCCGTGGGGGCACGCGGGATGAAGAAGCTACGTGGCAAAATATGATGAGTCTCAACGACTCCTCTCTCAGAGCTCTGGAGACATTCTTGGGAAGAAGAGCCTCCAGGGCCCCCTCAGGAGACACGTCCTGAAGGTCAACCAGAGGATCCCTCCCGGGATCACCCCGGGAGGTTGGGTCTCGAGATCACCATCGGATTGCCCAGGGCCAGAAGACCACGAGATCACCTCGGGGAAGCGGGGCCCAAGTAACATTCGACCTCAAGTAACGATCCCCCTCTTTTCTCGGATCTATGAGTAAGCATCTCCATTAATGCGGAGTCATCATGACCCTTAAATGACGCAACGGGTCGAAACATGTAGTGACGGCGTGGACCGTTTCAAAAACTATCCAGTAACCGTCGAAGGGGGGATGTGACACAAATCATGGGGAAACGCCAAGTCCGCCGCCACAGGTATAAAAGGTAGTCCAACCTCTTTGGTAAGAGGATTATGCACTCTTTGCTACTCATACATTTTCCTTCTTGCTACCTTTACTCTCCATCGAGGCACTGACTTAAGCGTCGGAGTGGGCTCCGCCGGACAACCTCTGGCATGTTCCCTAACGCTCTTGTTGATTTCGCAGGGCGTGGAGTTCCTTCTCTCAGCGTCAACTTTCACGTGGGCTGAACCCCGGTGACTGACCATCCGACGTCAACTCCTTCCAGAACAAATTTGGCGTCGTCTATAGGAAACTAGTAAAGTACCTGAAGGAGCACCGATGACAGAGTCGACGGGAGCACCCATGCCCCCGACGAAGGAGGACTTTGATCTCCACGAAGTCTTGCAAATAGATCTTGCCGACCCACGAGAAGACGAAGGACCCAAGGAGGAACGAAGGGAAGTTGAGTGCAAGGAAGTGCAGATTCACCCTCAACATGGAGGGGGAGTTACGCGGATGACTCTCGACCTCGCACCAGAACTATAAAGTCGTCTTGTAGATTGCCTTCGGAGCCACAAAGACGTCTTCACCTGGGCCGCCGAAGAAATCAAAGGTGTTCCCCCGGCGTTAGCCATGCACCACCTGCATGTTAAGCTGGGAGCCCGGCCTATGAAGCAGAAACGGAGATATTTTGCACCCGAACAAGATAAAGTTATCCGAGATGAGGTTCAAAAATTATTAAAATTCGGACTCATCAGAGAAGTGCAATTCCCACCCTGGTTGGCTAATGTCGTCCTGGTCCCTAAGCCGGGAGGTAAATGGCGGGTCTGTATCGACTTTCGTGACTTGAATAAAGTCTGCCCCAAAGATTGTTATCCCCTGCTCGGATAGACCGGTTGGTGGACTCCATAGCCGGTTGTGAGTTCATCTCAATGTTGGATGCTTACCAAGGCTACCACCAAGTCCCGCTCGCTCCCGAAGACCAAGAGAAGGTCAGTTTTGTGACGGCTGACGACACGTATTATTACAACGTCATGCCTTTTGGCTTGCGCAACGTTGGTGCTACGTACTAACGGATGATGACAAAGTCTTCAGACACCAGATCGGGAGAAACCTCGAGATGTACGTGGACGATATCCTAGTAAAAATTGCAAGGGAGGGGACATGATAGCCGACTTGGAAGAAACATTCACCACCCTGAGGTCCAATAGGCTGAAATTAAATCCCCGATAAATGTTTGTTCGGGATAAAGAGCGGCCGATTCCTAGGATACATGGTGATGGAGAGGGGGATCGAAGCCAACGCGAAAAAGGTAAAAACTATTCTGGATATGTCTCCCCCTCGCAACTTCAAGGAGGTTCAGCGACTGAATGGAAGAATCATGGCGTTGTCCAGATTCATCTCCAAATTCGTGGAAAGACCCTCCCTTTCTTCAAGATTTTGAGAAAGGCAGCCAAGCTTGAGTGGGACGACCAGTGCCAGAAAGCTTTGCAGATTTGAAGACTTATCTCGCCGCCCTCCCCGTTCTCTACAAACCGATGGAAGGGGAGACTTGTTTGTCTACCTATCAGCAGCGGAGCAAGCGGTTGTCTCGGCGCTCGTTCGAGAACAAGACCGGGTGCAATATCCCATATATTTCTTCGGATATCTTCTAAAGGACGCCGAAACGCGATATACCACATGGAGAAACTGGCCTATGCCCTGGTCTTAATGGCCCGGAGGTTAAGGTTGTATTTCTTAGCACACCCTATTGTGGTCCTCACCAATAGTCCGTTCGCACGAGTCCTCACTAATCCTGAGGCTTCGGGCAGGTTAATCAAATGGACAATAGAGTTAAGTGAATACGGCGTTGAGGATCAGTCTCGTGCTGCTATCAAGGCCCAAGCCCTCTCTTACTTCATGTTGGAGACCATCCTGGAGGCCGAGACTGAAGGAATGTGGAAGATCTATGTGGATCGGTCCTCCAACAGCCAGCATAGCGGGGTTGGAGTGTTAATGGTTTTTCCTCGGGGAGATACATTACATTTGTCCATCTGGCACAACTTCAAAGCTACTAACAATAAAGTCGAGTATGAGGCGATCCTAGCGAGCCTATAAACAGCTATGCACATGGGGGCCAGTCGGGTCACTGTATATTCGGACTCCCAGTTGGTATCGCAGCAGATAAAGGGTGATTTTGAAGTCAGGTGTGGCGCTTGCAGAAATATGTAGCTCTTTACAAACAGCTGAAAGTCTCCTTCGGGGAGGTTATCTTACAGAAGATCTCCAGGACTTATAAGGTTCGGGCAGATGAGCTAGCCAAACCATATCCACCTGGCAGCTAAATGAATCTAGTGCCACGAGGGGACGGTCGCGCAAATTGGAGTGGAAGCCGAGGCGACATTCAGACCGACTGGAGGGATCCCTACGTAGCGTTCATGCGTAATGGGACCATTCCGGGCAAGGACCAAGAAAGCCGGCTATTCCACCGTTGGGCGGTCAGATTCACGCTAGTCGACGGTCAACTATATAGGAGGGCCTTTGTGTGACATCTCCTCAAGTGCGTCAGACCGAAGGAGGCTAACTACGTGATGAGAGAGGTACATGAAGGCATTTGCGGGAGTCACATCGGGGGAAAATCCCTATCCCGGAAGATCATTTTAGTAGGGTACTTTTGGCCTACCCTACAGGCCGACACTCTCAAGTTCGTGGCTGGGTGTGAAGCCTGTCAAAAACATCAACATGTGACTCACCGCCCGACAGAGCCCTTACGAGTCTCTACAGTGTCTTGCCCTTTCGATCAATGGGGGATGGACATTGTGGGCCCCTTACCCATTGGGCCCCAGCAAAAGAAATTTCTGCTGGTTCTCGTTGATTACTTCTCCAAATGAGTAGAAGTCAAACCTCTGGCGAACATCACGGGAGTGACAGTGATGGAAGTCCTATGGAGGGACATTGTCTGCCGATACGGCATTCCACACAAGTTGGTGTTGGACAATGGAAGACAATTCTCCGACGCAAATTGAAAGAATGGCGCGAAGGGTTAGACATTCAGCAGACCTTCACCTCAGTCGCATACCTGCAGAGTAATGGACAAGCCGAAAGAAATCCTGCGGGGACTCTAGATAAAGCTAGACCATGTCGGGGCAGCTGGGTCGAAAACTCCCCAACATCCTGTGGTCCTACCGTACTACCCCACGAGAAGGAACAGGCCAGAACCCTTTCCAACTGGTATACGGGGCTGAGGTCATCATCCCAGTGGAGGTAGGGGAGGAGTCTACCCGACGACAATACTATCGCAAGGAAGCCAACGATCAGGAGCAGCTGATTGATTTAAACTTCATCTCGGAGGTGCGGGACAATGCCGCAGCGCGGTTGGAGGAATATCGAAGAAGGATGCAGCAAACCTATAATCGTCGGGTGATCGCCCGCAGCTTCGAGGTTGGTGACAGAGTCTTGAAAAGGATCAAACCGGTCGGTTAGCTGGAAAGTTGGAGCTGCAGTGGGATGGACCATATGTTATAATCAAAAAGCTCACCGGAGGTAGCTATGTTATCATCAAAAAGCTCACCGGAGGTAGCTATTCTTTGGAAGACAATAAAAGGCAAGAGGCTGGAAAGACCCTGGCATGCCAACCATCTCCACCCTTATCGTACTCAGTGAGGGACTGCGTTGTTTATTTGCCTGCTGTATTCTTTAATTTCAATGCCATGCAGTACAATAAATAAAAAGCGTAAGTGAACTATCATGCGGAAAGCGTTGAGTCTCCACCTGTGAAAAACCCTACTGTCACTCGGTGAGTAGGCTTGGCCTCGGTGCTGTACATGCCCGGCCAAGAGTTGTAAAATCCTATTGCCTCTCGGTAAGTAGGCTTGGCCTCGGTGTTGTACATGCTCGGCCAAGAGCTGCAAAACCCAACTGCCTCTTGGTGAGTAGGCTTGGCCTCGGTGCTGCACATGCCTGGTCAAGAGCTGCAAACCCTACTACCTCTCGATGAGTAGGCTTGACCTCGGTGCTGCACATGTCTAGCCAAGAGTTGCAAAACTCTAGTGTCTCTCGGTGAGTAGGCTTGGCTCGGTGCTGCATATGCCCGACCAAGAGCTGCAAAACCCTACTGCCTCTCGGTGAGTAGGCTTGGCTCGGTGCTGCACATGCCCGACCAAGAGCTGCAAAACCCTACTGCCTCTCGGTGAGTAGGTTTGGCCTCGGTGTTGCACATGCCCAGCCAAGAGCTGCAAAACCCTACTGCCTCTCGGTGAGTAGGCTTGGCTGCGGTGCTGCTCATGCCCGGACAAGAGCTGCAAAACCCTACTACCTCTCGGTGATTAGGCTTGGCTCGGTGCTGCACATACTCGACCAAGAGCTGCAAAACCCTACTGTCTCTCGGTGAGTAGGCTTGGCTTCGGTGCTGCACATGCCCGGCCAAGAGCTGCAAAACCCTACTGCCTCTCGGTGAGTAGGCTTGGCTCGGTGCTGCACATGCCCGGTCAACAGCTGCAAAACCCTACTGCCTCTCGGTGAGTAGGCTTGGCCTCGGTGTTCTACATGCCCAGCCAAGAGATGTAAAACCCTATTGCTTCTCGGTGAGTAGGCTTGGCCTCGGTGCTGCACATGTCCGGCCAAGAGATGCAAAACCCTACTGTCTCTCGATGAGTAGGCTTGGCCTCGGTGCTGCACATGCCCGGCCAAGAGCTACAAAACCCTACTACCTCACGGTGAGTAGGCTTGGCTCAATGCTGCACATGCCCGGCCAAGAGCAGCAAAACCCTACTGCCCTCGGTGAGTAGGCTTGGCCTCGGTGCTGCACATGCCCGGCCAAGAGCTCCAAAACCCTACTGTCTCTCGGTGAGTAGGTTTAGCCTCAGTGCTGCACATGCCCGACCAAGAGCTGCAAAACCCTACTGCCTCTCGGTGAGTAGGCTTGGCTCGGTGCTGCACATGGTCGGTCAAGAGCTACAAACCCCTACAGCCTCTCGGTGAGTAGGCTTGGCCTCGGTGCTGCACATGCCCGTCCAAGATCTGGAAAGCCCTACTGACTCTTGGTGAGTAGACTTGGCTCTGTGCTGCACATGCCCGGTCAAGAGCTGCAAAACCCTACTACCACTCGGTGAGTTGGCTTGGCCTCAATGCTCTGCATGCCCGGCCAAGAGATGTAAAACCCTACTGCCTCTCAGTGAGTAGGCTTGGCCGCGGTGCTGCACATGCCCGGCCAAGAGATGCAAAACCATACTGTCACTCGGTGAGTAGGCTTAGCCTCGGTGCTGCACATGCCTGGCCAAGAGCTGCAAAACCCTATTGCCTCTCGGTGAGTAGGCTTGGCTCGGTGCTGCACATGGTCGGCCAAGAGCTGCAAAAACCTACTGCCTCTTGGTGATTAAGCTTGGCCTCGGTGCTGCGCATGCCCGGCCAAGAGCTGCAAAACCCTACTGTCTCTCGGTGAGTAGGCTTGGCTCGGTGCTCCATATGCCCGGTCAAGAGCTGCAAAATCCTACTGTCTCTCGGTGAGTAGGTTTGCCTCGGTGCTATACATGCCCGACCAAGAGATGTATAACCCTATTGCCTCTCGGTGAGTAGGCTTGGCCTCGGTGCTGCACATGCCCAGCCAAGTGATGCAAAACCTTACTGTCTCTCGGTGAGTAAGCTTGGCCTCGGTGCTGCACATGCCTGGCCAAGAGGTGCAAAACCCTACTGTCTCTCGATGAGTAGGCTTGGCCTCGGTGTTGCACATGCCCGACTAAGAGCTTCAAACCCTACTGCCTCTCGTGAGTAGGCTTGGCTCGGTGCTTCACATGCTCGGCCAAGAGCTGCAAAACCGTACTGCCTCTCGGTGAGTAGGCTTGGCCTCGGTGCTCTACATGCCCGACCAAGAGCTTTAAAACCCTACTGCCTTGGTGTTGCACATGTCCAGCCAGGAGATGCAAAATCCTACTGCCTCTTGGTGAGTAGGCTTGGCCTCGGTTCTGCACATGCGCGGTCAAGAGCTGTAAAACCCTACTGCCTCTCGGTGAGTATACTTGGCCTCAGTGATGCACATGCCCTGCCAAGAGTTACAAAACCCTACTGCCTCTCGGTGTGTAGGCTTGGCCTCGGTGCTGCACATGTCCGGTCAAGAGCTGCAAAAACCTACAGCCTCTCGATGAGTAGGCTTGGCCTAGGTGCTGCGCAGGCCCGGCCAGAAGCTGAACATTCTAGAGGGAGCAAGAAATCACTCAAAATATAAGAAATCCAGTGATGTCAGCATCCAAAGCTGAAACAATTACATACTTATGCTATAAGAGAGAATTTAAAAAGAAGAAGAAAATGCAACGGGCAAGGAGTGGTCGTGGAGCCCATGCCCAAGTCAGGAAGGATTCTATAGATCCTGCTCTTCAAGAGGAAGATCATCCCAAACCCGCTGGACAGTTATAGCGCTCAATTCTGAGCCTGGTTTCAGCAACTGATCCTTCTCCAACTGGCTGATAGCGCCATGGAAGCCCTATTTGAGGTGCTTCAATGCCTGCACGACTACAATCTCGGCGTACTTCTCCGATTGCAGGAACATAGCCTTGGACTCCGCCTCGGCTTTGGATAGTTGGGATGCGTGATCACTCTGCTGCTGCTGCTGTAGCTTTGCCTCAACCTCCTCCTTGGCAGCCTTCAGTGTTGCCACCTCCCAGAGTAGACAGTCCTGGGCCTCTTGCATCTCCTGGAGCTTCTGGGTAGCAGCAGCAGCTTGGACTTGGGCCTGGGTAACCTGCTCTTGGAGATCGGCGGCATAGGAGGTCGATAGCTCTAAGTCGTATTCTTTCAGATCCATTAGGCGCCCCCGTTCCATATCCCGGTCCTCCAGGGCTTTCTTTGCAGATTCCAGGAGGTTGACATGATCAGACAACTCCCTCGTCCGAGTCTGGAGTAGCTCCCGCTCCTGAGATAGCTTCTGCAGTTCCTTAGTGAGGGCGCGGTTCTTCTCCGACTTGAGGCATTCCAGGAGTCTATACCAGTGCAATGTATCCTCGGAAGCTATTAGGGTATTGAGATAATGCTCTATATTCTCTCTTGGAGGGCTTGGTTGACCTCCAACTGCAAGAGGCCTGCTTCGTGGGCACAGTCAGCCTCTATCTCAGCGGCCGCCACCCGCTGGAGAAGGTCTTCAGTGACTCCCCTGGAGCCCAACAAGTGGCTGGTGGCTGCACTGTTAGAGGCAACCTACGGGGCGAGACAAAGACAATCAGGGCAAGACACTGAAATAAAGAGGAAGAACTCAAGAATACTCACCGTTAGTAGAGACTGATGTAGCATGCCCAGATATTGAGCTGATCCAGATCCCGCCACGGTAGAACGGGAGGAGGAAGAATTCTCTCAGCAGGGGGCCCTGACTGGCTGAGAATGTCTCTTGGGTTGGGGACGTCTTCCTTTGAGCTTGAAGCCCTCGGCGAACCCTCAGAGGCGATCCCCTTTATCCGGATGGATTGGGAACTGTTTGCCACTTTCTTCTTCGCCACTGGGGTCTTTCGGTGGGAGCTGGGCAGGTCCTTGGACGCCTCCTTGCCGCGGGGATCAACCGGAGGGTCGATCGGGGGAATCGAAACGTCGCTGATGGGAGCAGTGGCCGCGGCGGCAGGGGAAGAAGGTTCTTCCCGAACTCTCGGGGACCGTGGAGCTGCATACTCGGGGGCAGCGGAGCGCAGGAATTCTGAGGATAGGCCTTTCTTCAACCTCTTCAGGGGGCGATCCCTCTGGGATAGCCGCTTCCACCGTCTTTTCTCGGGGGTGTGGGTCTCTGAAGGCGCGACAGGTGGAGGGGGTGCAACTTCTCCCCCTGGTGCCTCGGTAGTAGAGGCAATCTAACCCCCTTCAAGGTCCGTCGGCAACTCGGATGCACCGATATCTAGGGGGGCTCTGGGGCTTCCTGATCCCTGGAGGACTCGTCCACTTCCTCGCAACCCCCCGTGGAGATTCCCGCAGGAACAGAAGATGCTGAACCTGGAACTAGTGTCTGTTCGTTGGCCTGGTCCCACTTCAGGAGTTGATTCATTACTCGGGAAAACATGACGTCGTCTGTAAAATAGAGACAAAGAGACATCAGTCAGCATTAACCAGGAAATGCACCAGACAAAAAGTAACTTACGAAGATTGGGGCTAAGGTTCGTGATTTTCGGACTAAGCTCAGCTCAGTAAAGGAGCTCCTCGCATTGCCCCAGTTGGAGGTCGTGAAACTCTATCCCTGCCAAGATACCCCTATCCCTATGATATCCCACGTCCTGTTGGAAGTCTCTGAGGTCTGGGATAGAGGGTAAGTTTGCCGTCCAGTGGATAGGACTGAAAGGGGGCTCAAGAAGCCGGATATAGAAAAATCGTTCCTTCCATCCCTTATGGGAGGAAGGAAGACTCCCGAGAAACCTATGGCCAGAACGAGCAGTAAAGCCAAATGCCCCTCGGGACCCGACAGGAACAAAGAAAAAATGGAAGAATCGGGGAGTCAGACGAATATCAAAAAGCTTGAAGAGTACAAAAGCTTCGCTCATCTGGGCGAAGGCATTCAGAGCCATTTGCTGCAGAGGGATACCGAAGTATTTACCAATACTCATGTAAAAGGGGGGGATAGGGAAGCGAAACCCTAGTTCTACCTGCCACAGGAAGAAAGTATAAAAGTCCTTACGAGTTGCTACAGGCGGTTGATCTGGGGCAGGAACTCTCACCTCCCACTCTTTCGGGATACCATATTTCTGGCAGGCGACCTGGAGGGATTCCAGCCTAACCCTGGAAGAGATGGTATCATACCATTCCAAATGGTATCCTAGTTTTCTCAAAGAGCCCTCATCGGCGCCTTGGGTTTTCCTCTCCATAGGACCCAGGGGAATTGAGGAGGGGAAAAATAGAAGGAGGCTTACCCTCGTAAAAGGGCCGCAGCAGCAAGACGAATAGTCAGAGAAGGAGGACGTTTGAAGGTAGATAGAGCAAGGAGGCGGCAGGGTACCATTACTCCCGCTTTTATAAAGATGAGTCGCACCTCAGCAGCACGTCAATGGCGCTGATTTGCTATTCCGAGGAGCCGCTAGCCCTTACTGTCGTCGCTTCGTATGGCCCGCGGTGAACATCGAGAGGATATCGCCGCACAAAGGGGGAAGAGGCACATGGCGATGCTACATTCGCGGGGCGATCATGTCATAATTACAAAATCCCACACACATATAAAAAGCCTATGATAGTCGTCAGAGCGTTGCCGCAAAATTTGAGGGAATGCTGGACGTATTCAAAAAATCATCCGTAGCCCTGGGTTGCAAGGGTTGCCTGTTTTAACCCGAAAGGCCATCAACAGAAGATGGAGAAGTCATTTGGGCACAACTTCTTCATCACATTATCAGTCTAATCAGTCAGACATACTTCCTTCGATCAGACTTGAGGGGAGGGACTTGTGATGTGGTTAATAGCCCATGGCGAGCCCGCGAGATGAAGAAGCTACGTGGCAAAATGTGATGTGTCTCAACGACTCCTCTCTTAGAGCTCTCAAGACACTCTCAGGAAGAAGAGCCTCTAGGGCCCTCCTCGGGAGACACGTCCTGGAAGGTCAACCAGAGGATCTCTCCCGGGATCACCCCGGGAGGTTGGGTCCCGAGATCACCTCGGAGAGTTATAACGCCCGCGATCGCCCGGGCCAGAAGACCCGAGATCACCTCGGGGAAGCGGGACCTAAGCCTGTTTACAAAACTTGTAATGGCCTGCGGCTTGTTTACAAAGCTTGTAATTTACAAAGCCTGTACAAAACCTGTAATTTTATTTGTATGTTATTTTTAAAAGAGAATTATGGTGTATTGGCAAGTAGGGTGGTAGATAAGGTCCTGCTTAGCAGAAGTCTAAGGTTCAAATCTCTATTTTGATAATTAATATAATATAATTTTAATAGGCCCAGGCCGGCCTGTCAGGCTTCGTAGTCTTTATATTGGGCCTGGGCTTGGCCTGATAAGAAAAACAGACTTTCAAATGGGTCTGAGTATTATTTTATTTTTAAACTGGCAAGGCCAAATATAACCTAGGCCACAAGCCCCTGATAGGCCGTCTGACCTATTTCCATCCTTAGTCGTCATGACCCTTAAATGTCGTAACGGGTCCAAATACGTAGTGACGACGTGGACCGTTTCCAAAACTATCCAGTAACCGTCGAAGGGGGGACGTGGCACAGATCATGAGGAAGCGCCAAGTCTGCCATCACAGGTATAAAAGGTAGTCCAACACCTTTGGTAAGGAGATTATGCGCTCTTTGCTACTTATACATTTTCCTTCTTACTATCTTTACTCTTCATTGAGATACTAACTTGAGCGTCGGAGTGGGCTCCGCCGGATAACCTCCGGCGTATTCCCCTAATGCTCATGTTGATCTCACAGGGTGTGGAGCTCCTTCCCTCAGTGTCAACTTCCACGTGGGCTGCACCCCGATAACTGGCCGTCGACGTCGACTCCTTCCGGAACAGTTGCAATTGGGTCGCTAGATTCACCGTCAAATCCGACGAGGTCGCAATTACGACGATTCTAATCAGTTCAACATTTCCTAGGATATTATTTGATTCGGAACGATGATTAAAAATTATTGATAGTGTTCGATCGACGGTCTATTGACCATCGACTCATCGTTGACAAATATAAAATAGATGGAAAAGGAAAAAAAAACAAGGACAGAAGATCCCATCCGACCAAACAGAGATTCTAGGCTTTCTGAATCAGACCCAGATTGGCCGATTGTAATGGGCAAGAGGTGAAGCTTGGACGACTCCAAGCCCATTGCTCCTTCTGCGGACGCCACGGAAGGAAGTCGACGAGGAATTGGTATAGGTATAAGATGATTTTTTTTTCTCAGCATCTTCATCAATTTATTTTATGATTAACAAAAATATAATTATTACTAATTCAGATATTATGATTAATATATATAAAATACAAATATACAAATTTAATTAAATTTTAATTCTTAAATTTTAGAATGACAAATTATTCGTCTTTCCCGTGAAAATCCGCCGAAGCTGCGGCCGCCGCCGAAGCCGCCGCCGCCGCCGACGCAGGAGAAAATCCATGCATATTTCATGCCTTCAGATTAGTGTCATGTTCACGTAATCATCTGACGACGGGATGATTCAATTAGGGTAGATGTTTGGCTGTAAAGCAGGATTGTCCGTCGACAGCTATCCAGTGCGATGGTTGCGGTCATGCATGCCAACATAGTGGGCTCCACCGCACGCAAGAAAGGTACTCAGTAGAATCCCCTTATGTGGATTCGGATCCGGATCCGAATCCGCTGGCTTTTGCAATTGCAGTTGGGTCTCTCTGTTTACTTCAGAAGAGAATGGAAGTTTAGAGTAGAGTAGAGGAGACGAGAACAATATAGAAAAGTAACTAAACATTTGCAGCTACAAAAACATTCAATTTAGACATGCAAAATTGATAAGCCGTTTCCATTCTTCCAACCCAATTAATTTCAGAAATGATGGATTGCATTTTCAATGATTAAATTTTTAAATGTTTTTTAAAATAATTTTTAATATGTCACGTTAATATATATTAAAAATATAATAATATAATATTATCTACAATGAAAAAAATCTTTTTACAAATTTTTTTTATGAATTCTATATTATTAATGATATACCTTTCTATATTATAAATCACAAATCATAACATCATAGTATTTTATCATTAATTAAACTATATTATTAAAGAAGAAAAAATAAATTTGAGTTTTCACTATCACTTTGTAACTATAAATCTTAAACCTCACTTTTACGATGGTTCAAAGTTTTTTTATATTAAAAATCTCTAACAAACTCTGTATTGGAAATGCTATCAGAATAGTTTTTACTCATTATTAAAATAAATCATGGAAGTGCTATAGTAAACTAGCAAGTCAACGGTAGTCGATCTCTACTGTCTTCGTTGTCTCTATAAGACTATGCAACGTTGAATCGGTACTTAGCTCGTGAAAGCAAACTCGTGATTTTTTTCCACCCATAAGTATTTTGGCCTATGACCACCTAGTTCAAGTTTTTATTATATTCAGTGCCAACACATGTCCAATAGAAGATCCAACTGTGAAACTCCCTTTAGCTCCTTTATATCTTAGCCGTTGCATCATGCCCACTAGAGCAATTCATGCATGCAAAAGCTTGAACACACAGTGGAAGATAGAGACTGACCCGTGGTAAGTTCTAGAGTACAATAACATGTGTGTCACAAATAATATGTGTGTCACAAATATAAGGCTAATTCTCACTAGGCAAAGATAATTCATCTCAAATCCTCAATTAAGAATCTAAAATAAAGTAGTACTCAAGCATCCAAGATTTCATCCATTAGCTCAAACCCTAAATTTTAACAACCAAATTTAATTTATTTTCCAAGAGATTTTAAAATGCTATAGAATAACCTAGAAGGATACATTTATTTCCACTCATGCAAGAAAAAGTGACAAAAGAAATAACAAGGTATTTACAATGACTCCTATTCATTCTACTCTACTCATGCATTTATTAACGAGACTCATTTTAAAAAAAAATTCTACTTCTAGAAAACATAAAAGTGAAAAATGTAATAAAAGAAAATGTAAGAAAGAATAAACTCCCCTTATTCTGGTGGACGGAGCCTATCCAGAAGTAGCCTCCATCGTGGTAGTGGAGGGGTATGAGTGGCTGAGAGAACTAGGACTCCCCCACACTTGAACTTTACAAAAATATGCTCCGGTGGCCGAAGGCGATTTAGGTTCAATATCCATTGAAGGAATGGAGTGCTTCGAATTAAAGTAAAATCATCTCCTCCTTCTTTATGCCTTTTAGAAGTCCTTCCAGGAGATTGAAGTCTGTTCAGATGGAGCATCCACTCCTGAAGTCTTCTAGACCCTGCAAAACAATGTAATACCTCTCTCAAGCGTGCAGGGTCAGAAAGAAATAAAATAATATCAGTCTCTGCATGAAATGAATCTAAAACTGCATCATATCCAATTAAATCAAATTCTGGTACCTCAATGAAATTTTCACAATCATTTCCTACAAAATTTGCATCCAGATACTCATCACAAATAAAGAAATCAATTTCTGGCACATCAATAGAAATTTCACAATTATTTTCCATCCAGGGTGTATCAAGCAATGTGTCACAGCCAATAAAATCAATCTCGGATACCTCCATAAGTTTTTCACATTCAACTTCAGCATAAGATATAGCAAGAGATTCACCAAAATAAATAACATCAATTTCAGGCACGTCTAAAAATGTTTCACTATCCATATCCACAAAAGATGTATCAAGAGATTCATCATAACAAACAACATCAATTATAGGTGTCTCTAAAATTTGTTCGCAACCCATATCTACAAGAGATGTATCAAGTAATGTATTACAACCAAGGAAATCAATTTTTGGTACCTCTATTAGATTTTCACAAGTAATTTCTACACAAGGTATATCAATAAATTCATCATAGCCAATAAAGTCAACCCTAGGTACCTCGCTGCATTTTTCTGAACAAAGAGGAGAAATACTTACCTGAGCGTGCTGGAGAATACCTGGAGGTTCTACAAGAGTAGATGTATCCATGGCCTCCTCCTGGTCAAGTACATGCTCCTCTTCAGCCTCAAACTCTGGTGGACACTCAACTAAAACAGGTGATCCTTGGGTGCTTGCTTCCACCATGCAAGTCCCTACACTTTCTGGTTTATCCTTTGAATCTTCTAATGTACCAGTCAATTGTGGTGGTCCCTGGGGCTTAGTGCAATCCCCTACACCTATGGAATCATCTCCTATGCATGCTTCTCCTGTAATATCTGCAACAACAACATTAGAAAAATTAGGACCATCAATAATACTATCATCACCAAATAAAAGATGAGAATGGTCCTGTGGAGCTTCAGTTTCTTCTTCTTGAGCTGAAAAATTTGGAAATGGATTTTGAATAGGAATCTCCGGAGGAATGCATGCTGTAGGTGCCCTGCTTTTAATGATTTCTTCTTCTTCTTCCACTAAAATTCTAAGATCAGTTGAAGAAGGACTTGGCCATGCACTAGGGTCACCTTGAACTGATATAAAACCAACTCCGGGGAATTGTTCTGATTCTTGGGCTTGCCTTTGTTTCAATTGATCTTGCATGTTTTGAAGCCTTTGTTGTTGTTCTTGAAAAATTTGTTGTTGTTGTTCTTGAAAACTTTGTTGTTGTTGTAGAATTTGTTGACACATCTCCATCATCCTCTGTTGTTGAGCCTCACTCCAATCAGGATTCTCAAAGCCTCCTTGGTTAGTATGGAATTCTGGTTGGACTTGAGAGGTAGCATAAGGCTGCTCAAAACTGTAAGTAGGCTGTGAAGTCTGAAATGGAGACTGTGGGGGCTGATCAAATGGTTGAACAGACTGATTAAACTGTTGAAAATTTGGTTCACAAGTTGGTGGAGATGGCTGAAAATTGTAGCCCTGAAAATCTTGGATCTGAGGTTGAAATTGTGGTGGTGAACACTGAAATTCTGTGGGCTGAAAATTCTGATTTGGCGGCTGAAAATTCTGATTTTGCTGCTGAAAATTCTGGTTGCAAGGGTGAAATTGCTGTGGAAATTGACATGGTTGCTGGAAATTCGAATTAACTTGGTACCCTTGTTGAATTCCTTGAAAAGATGATTGATCTTGTTGATAAGGTTGCTGAAATTGGGGCTGGAATTGCTGAAATTGGGGCTGAAAACTCTGGAATAGTGGCTGCCCATTCGGAATTTGTTGGAAATTTGGTTGACTTGGCTGAAAATCTTGCTGGAATTGTTGTAAAGGTGGCTGAAAAAATTGATTTGGTTGCTGAAAATTCAAATAGGGCTGTTGGAATTCTTGATTTGGCTGCTGAAATTTCTGGAAAGGCTGAAATTCTGAAAAGGGCTAAGGTGGCTGAAATTGGGGTTGAGGTTGCTGAAATTTTGGCTGAATCGGCCTCTGGTAAGTAGATGACTGAGCTTTATATTTTTGTTGGTACTCCAACACCTTACACCAACATTTCAACTCCACCAATGCCTCTTTTATCTCTTTATAGAACTCTGGTGACCACATTTTGATCTTGCAGCCCTGTTACAAAACAAAAAAGAAAAATGGCAGCAACCGTATACAAAAGATAAAGCACAAGAAAATAGAACCCAATGATATGCCCAAAAGCATACAAGCAAAAATCAAACAAATCAACTAGTTGCTTCCCCGGCAACGACGCCAAAAATTTGACGGACCCAAATGAGCTGTCACGAATGTGGGTCTCAAATTTAGAATATTTATAAATATGCTGGAAACCCTTTTTGCAATCAAAATATGAAAACGTAGTAAAGGGGGCACAGGTCGTATTTTTCCTCGGGACTAGTTGATGTCGTGTGATTCGAGCTTGTATTTATGTGTCGTTTGTGAATTTTGGGTTTCGAATGTGGTTTTGGGTTGCAATCTAAAAGGAAAACTCAATGAAGACACAATACAAGGAAAGAAAACTTACATCAATGAATCAAACAAGGGCAATGTAAATTGTACACTTAACCAATGAGAAGCTTAATCAACCAACGCACTTATCCAATTCCGGAAAACAAATCTGATATCGAATTGCAATTCGAACTACTAAACAGATTAATAAAACAATGTTGTAATTTGATTGAAACTAAAGCCGCATTCACTTGATACAACTTGCCAAAGCAAAACTAACTGCCGAAATTAACTGGATACTAGCAAATAACTTTGAAACAACCAATTAACTTCAGAATTCAGCAACTAACGGATTCGGAAACGAATGAATGAGAAGCAGAAATTCGGAGCCAAAACTGATATGCAGAAATTGCAATTGCTGATCAAATGTTGAAACTAACAATGCATGGTGAATTCGAACACAAAAGTAACTACAAGATGTGTTAATCTTGATCCAAATCAGACATGAGGCTGCACTGGATACACTATCGGAATTACTAAACTGAAACTGCAGTGATTAAAACTAAATGGCAGATTGGGTATTTAGGAATGCAGAAATGAGGGTTGGTAACAATTCAGAATTGATCCACTGCAAAACCTCAGAACAACCGATTAAAACGCAAGCTAAAGTCAATCATTTTGTTAAGGTCTAGTTTGATACATAATTCTGAAACTATGACATTAATGTACAGCAAGACACTCTACCATTCAAGAGCTGACCGAATGCAAAAGATGAGTGCAAAGTTGTAGGATCTAACTTCATGAAAGATTCAAAAGAACTGAAGTTTCTTGACACAAATTTCAGAAATAATGAGCTGAAGCATGCTGAAATATATTCATACAAGATCAGTGCCAATACATTAACATTGCGTGCCACATGCAAAAGAAATGAGGTAAACTTGCTACCAAGAGGAAAAAAACTAATATGCCAAGGCTAATGTGGAGTGACCAGCTAATTCTAACAATTTAGATTGGGAATTAATCAATTACGATTGGGAAGATAAGCTGCCAATACAATGATATGCAAATCTGCAGGACAAAATTCAGTAATGCAATTCAGAACAATTCAGAAATTTTCAAGGCAGAGACAATTGCAGAAATGCAGTTCAGTTCAATTGCAGACAAACACACAAAGTAAGCTGACTTCGAGTGTGGTATCTAGTGTCAAACAAGATGTAAAAGATCGAAGGTTCTCTTGACACAACTTTAGGAACCAATAACACCTAAACTGACCGACTTGGAACTGGAATTCTTCATGTGCAGAAATAAATTTCAGATGCAGAAACTGAGAATTGAAATCAGGGAACAACTTAATTCAGAAACATCCGAAGCAACTTGGATCAAGTCCAAACACTCAATGTGCTGAAAGGGTTAAAAAGAACTGGAGTTCACTTATCACGAAACTAAGAATCACTAACTTAAACCTACTACATGGAGTTTGATACGCAGAGAAGAAAACAGAAAAACTGAAACGCATGCTAAAGAACTGATACGCAAGGAGTAAATCAGGAAATAAACTGAATTTAAAACAATTGATCACTGCACTAGTAATCTAGCTAAATAGAAACATAATCGAAACACTAATTAAAACAGAAGCAATTCAGAAAGAAAACTTAAACAACTGATACGAAAATTCAAAAACTGAAAGAATTGCAGAAACTGAATTACAGCTAAATCAACAGAATTTAACTAAGGAAACTATCAATAATCCCTCCTCTCGGCTCAAGAACCCCTGCTGTCACTCAAGGATGAGCCTCGAATTGAGAAATAAACTATCCATACAAGAAAAAAATTAGTCAGCTGATACAAAATGCAGAAACGAAATAGCAGAAATGAAATCTAATGCTAATAACTGAAAGTTCGGTAATTAAACTAAACCCCAATCCTTCTCATTGCTATCACTCAAGGATGAGCATCGAATTGAGGTGGTCGCGCCTCGAATTGAAGAAAAACTGAAGCAAAAATGAAGAACTACGAAGAAATCGACTGTTGCGGCGAAGACGCGACAAGGAGAAGACTGTGTTGAAGTTTGATTAAATATATAAGAATGGACGGCCCAGATTGTTTGGAGAAAATCCAACGGCTGATCTTGCTCTGATTTCAACCAAACTTTGAGGATGTTGATCAGGGGTCAGGATCTGCCTCGTGGTAGCTCGGATCCTCCAGATTTGCAACGGATGGTCCAAATCAGCCTAATCTTTGAATGAACGATCTAGAGCCCTTCGAGCTTGATCCAACGGTTGATTGAGCTCTGATTGGGATGAAACCTTCAGATCTTGATCAGAGTGCTTGATCAACCCTAACCCTAGCTCAGATTGCTTCAGATGGTCCCGGATGGCTCAGATCTAGCCGCTCTTGAATCGGACGTCCCAGATTTAATCCTAATCTTGATAACTCGATCTGGGTCACTTCCGACTCAAGTTTGACCCAATATGCCCTAGGTCCATGAACCTTTCATGCCTACAAAAATAGATCAAGAATTTAGTGGTCAAATAATCCAAATATGTGTAAATTTGCAATTAAGTCCAAAATAAGAGTAAGTTCTAAAACCTAGGGCAATTTCACAATTAAGCAATAAAAACATAGGTCATACATGGATTTTAGCAATTAAAATAATGAACAAAATGGTATCTATCAGTCACCATTAATTGGAGTATGATCGGTCAAGGTGACCGATCGGTTTTATCACGAAATTCGATCGGTTCGATTTTTTTTTGGAAAAATTCGGTTAATTCTGTATTCGGTGGTTTGGTTCGGTTCGGTTTTAACCGAATACTCACCCTTGTAATGACCTAATTGCTCGATCTTTCCTTTTCACCCCCAAATCGGCGACTGCGACATCGATTACGTGCAGACTTCTGATTCCATCTTCCTTTTGCAATATACCTGGATGCTTACTGCCTTGTCGATCTTTTCCATAACCCTAGGTAAGGTCCTCTTAATCTTTAGCGGAGTAGCCTCTATTCTGATAGATCTATTGGCTTTTTTCCGACACTTCTATAGTTCTTTTCTTCCATCTGTTTCCGGGAGGTCGAAGTCGCCGAGAATGATCTGCTGATTTCTTCTTTGGCACGAAGATCGCAAATTTACGGAATTACAGCTTACATGTTAGATTTGTCATTTGTAGTTAAAACTTTTTATTGTTTGATTTTTTTTGTAAATTTACATTTTAGGTTTGTAATTATTATTTATCTTTATCAGACTTAATTTTTTCAAACAATATACATGAATTCATTTTTAGTTATTTATTTGTGTAGGATATGGAGAGATTTTTTAAACGAATTCGTAGTTCTGTCTCCTCTAATAAGCCTAATGTTATTGAACAAGTGGAAAATCAATCCCATAGAGAATTAAATTTAGATGATATTGTTTGTGATCCGGGATTACGAAAACCAATTGAAGAATTTGATATTGCTATTCGAGATCAAGCTCGAAGAGAGTATGTGCTCCGGGGGCCTTGTCAACCAAATGGTCACGTGTATCCGAAAATAATTTTTGGTAATCAAGAAAGGAGTTTTCAAGAAACTTAGTATAAAAAATATACATGGTTAGAATATAGCATATCAAAAGACGCGGGATTTTGTTTTTGGTGTTATCTTTTCAAACCATTACATAAAGAAAATGTGGATAATGCCTTTATCAAAGATGGATACAATAATTGGAAAAAGACATTAGAAAGATTCAATCGTCATATGGGTGTTGATGCAGTCTGGCCTGATTGTTGTTTTGGTGTTGACAATGATTTAAGTTTGGTTGAATGAATTTGGATTAAGTTCCGATGGATTTAAGTTAAGTTTGGTTGAATGAATTTGGATTAAGTCCAAGTGGATCTGGGAGATTGCATGCTGGCATGAGAAAAGACCTAGTGGGACTAGGCAGACCTAGTGGGACTAGGTGAAATCCTGGTGAGTGAAGCCAGGTCCTAGCTTGGGAAGCTAGGTTGGATGAAAGCCTGGTGAGTGAAGCCAGGTCCTAGCTTGGGAAGCTAGGTGATGGAAATTCTAGTGAGTGAAGCTAGGTTGAAATCCCGGTGAGTGAAGCAGGGTCCTGGTGAGTGAAGCCAGGTGATTAGAATCCTAGTGAGTGAAGCTAGGTTGAAATCTCGGTGAGTGAAGCCGGGTCCTGGTGAGTGAAGCCAGGTGATTGAAATCCTAGTGAGTGAAGTTAGGTTGAAATCCCGGTGAGTGAAGCCGGGTGAATGAAATCCTGGTGAGTGAAGCCAAGTGTAACACCCCAAATTTTAATGTAATATCATGACGACGTATGAAAAATGTTTATAATGAAATGATATAAATTTCATGCAATCACATTCTATGAAATGTCATGAAATTATTTTCCTTAATGAAATGTCATGAATGCATGAAATATCATATTCATGAAATATATATTGGGCTTGGTTTATTGGGCTTGGAAATGAATTAGAAAGAGGTGATAAAAAGAAAGTGCAAAGTGGAGGAAGCAAGGATCGAACCTTGAACCTATCACTTGCACTAACTCCTTCCTAACTAAATGCTCTAATGGGTGTTTCATGTTAGGAGAAGGGGAGACATACTGGTTAAGGCTTGGGCAATGAAGAGACATGTCTTTTCACAAGAGGTGTATAAATAGGAGTAAGAGATGGAAGTTAGAAAGAAGTTTTTTTTCTCATTCTTCTTCCTCCCTTCTTCTTCCTTGCCGAGCCTAGCATCCCCTCTTTCATTTTCGAAATTCTAACCCTAGGGAAATTACAAGAAGGAGGGTCCAAGTGCCATTGCTCTCTACCAAGTCCAAGGAGTCCTAGATAAAATTTGGAAGAAAAGGATTTTCACATACCCTCCAAGTGTAGGGTACCCTACGGTTTAAGAGAAGGTGAAATTCCAGCGCTAGGATGTAAGTGTCCTCTCGCCTGTGGCATAATTGCTATTGAATGTATGTTTGTTTGATTCTTGGAAAAAAATCACAAGAACTTCCTTAAGGAAGTTTCGGCCACCACCAAGACAAAGGGCTTGGTTGCTTCTTGATGCATGAGGATACCCCTAGGAACTTAGGATATGGATGTGTATTGTTTTCCAAATTTTTGAGAAGACAAAAATTAGGGTTTGGTACCCTATAAGTTTCGGCCAAAGAAGAAAAGTTAGGGCTTTTGTGTGGCTTGCTATCCTATTATGTTCCCATGATTAGTATTGTAGATAAAATGTTTGTGTAAATGTTTGTGTGAAGATTGGATGTCAAAAACCTAGCCTACCCTACCCTACAATGTTTCGGCCACCCCTTGTAATTTAGGGTTAGTGGATGCTAACCCCACTTTGAGGTTTAAACCATGTTTCAATTGTTAACATGTAGTGTACTTGAGGTGTTTGTAGAAATGCTTGAATGAATGCTTGATTGGAAAACCAAACCCCTCACTTGCAACTTTCGGCCCCAACATGGAACCCTAGCTTAGGGAAGGTCATTTACCTCTAATGTAGGCCATGTTAATAAAATGCATGATAGGGATATATATGTGATGAATGTATGCTTTAATTGGATGAAAAAAAGAAAAGGAAATTCCCTTACTTGTAACTTTCGGCCAACCCTAGTCCTAGGGTTGGGAAGCACTTAATGAAATCATGAAGCATGCTACTACTTATATAATGTGTGTATAAATTATGTGACCTATCTTGTTAGGTATAAAAGCATGCCTTATAGCCCATGGGGCACTCTTATGACATGAACATGATGTGTTTGATAATATGCTTAAAAAGGGATACTCTATTGAAACTGGGATCAAGAGCACCCAAATGTGTGGTGTGTCCCTAGGGGATCAAGAGCACCCTTGATGAGTGGTGTGTCCCTTTAAGATGTGATTAGGAGTACCTTTAGGCATATACATATATGAGTAATTGCATGATAAATTACTTTACTTTGAAAGTTGTGTACCCGACTCGGAAGGGGGTCGTTAAACAAATCCAATGTGCATGTTAACTGAAGGTCATGGCATTGGTAGGACGGAAGGGTCCTGCCCTAATTAGATTGGTGGCTCGCTACCCCAATTTATTAGGGAACGCGCTTGATGTGGTACTACAACTGGGCCCTGGATGATATTATATTTTTAAGTACTTACATTTATGGAACCCTTTGAAAAACATTTTCTCATTATGTGATAATCTTGTTCTGTAAAGTACTTAGAGATATTTGATGTGATGTTTATGATGCTTTGATGAGATGCTTATGATGCTTATAATCTTGTTCTACCTTGATTACTGAGTAGCATGATATGATGTATCGATATGGTTTTGCGAGTAGCATGATATGATGTATCGATATGGTTTTGCGAGTATGCCCGGATTCTTACTAAGCATGTTTTGCTTACTAGTTCATGTTGTTTTTCTTATGCTGCAGATAGCGGTAAGAAATACTTGAACTAAAGGAAGAGGCAGAGGGAAAGCTAGAGGATGTGTGTGGTGATGGCTCGGGAAAGGACGAAAGATTCTTATCTACCTTATTTTTGTCTAGAATCTAAACTGCTTCCAATAAAAGATTGAAATTGTATTACTATACTCTGAATGTGTGATGATTATTACTACTCTACTGTTGATTAAGTTAGAGATATGGAACCTATGTCATGTTAGATAACACTATCATTAATGTCTAATTCTTGTAGTATGCATGCTAAGTAAAATGCTAGATATTTACTATTTCCTGTTGCTTATGAATGCTTCTCTTGCATGTGTCTAAGACTAGATAACTCTTGCTATATTCCTATGTTCTATCTTGTTCAAACCATGTTTAGATCAGTAAATTATGAAGTTAAATGATCTCTCTCTATTATGTTGTAATTGCATGGATGATATGAAAAAGAAGAAAACCTTGCTTGGTAAATTAGTCTTTAATAAGCCTACTTACTACACTTCTTGTATTATAATTGTTTTCTATTGGTTATACATGCTTAACATGATAAATGATATGAATGTATGGACCCGTAACCCCGCCTTAAGGGTAGATATAAGGTCGGGCGTTACAAGTTGGTATCAGAGCAGATTTCCCCTCCACCACACACACATCAAGCTTCCTCCTGCCGCTTCCAAGTAAGAAATCCTAAACTCGCTTTACTTTATTTCATGTACAGTACTACTATATGGGATGATCTATGCTGGCATGATTTGAAGATGATTAATACTTGCATAATAAGTGAAGGTAGAATTAAGGCTTATGTAGTCAATTTTCACCTGTATGATAGTCAATGACTAGAAATCGTAAAATATGTGAACATATATGCATTTATTCATAATCTAGAATTTGGGGTAAGAGAGTGGTTACATATAGTAATCACCAGGGTAAACTACACCGATTAGGTGTGTGTTTTCCTCTGTATATATTTACGAATTGAGAAAGGAATGGTTTTGTACTAACCATGTCATTTTTTCCAATTCCAGATGTTGCAGGAGGACTACCCTGAGAGATGCCGCGAGCTGCTGGAGCAGATAGAGGCAGTTAGGTATTGGCCGACTAGGGGAATTCAAGACACCATAGGATTCTTGGATCGGCTCTTCTGGAAACTGGAGCGGGAAGGGTTTCCAGCCACGGACGATCATAGGATTGGAGCTTTACTCCGTTCCTTGCCCAACCGGGCCAGAGAGGTGGCACATCAGATCTGGGGACAGCACAGATGCTGTATTCCCTATGCGGAGTTGTGCAGGCAGCTCCTCCGCCATGAGTTCCCAGCAGATCTGGGAGACTCAGAGGAGGACCCCGAGCCATCCGAGGAGGACTCCGAGCCGTCTGAGGAGGACCCTGAGCCGGTTGAGGAGGATCCTGAGCCCTTTGAGGAGGATCCTGAGCCCTTCGAGGAGGATCCTGAGCCTGTCGAGAAGGATCCCGAGCCCTTCGAGGAAGACCCCGAGCCCTTCGAGGAGGATCTTGAGCCCTTCGAGGAGGATCCTGAGTCCGTCGAGGAGGATCCCGAGCCCTTCGAGGAAGACCCCGAGCCGTTCGAGGAGGACCCCGAGCTCTTCGGGGAGGACCCCGAACTCTTCGAGGAGAATCCAGAGCTACTGGAGATGTTTGAGGAAGACCTTGAAGCGGACGAGGAAATTCTCGAGATTGAAGAAGAGGACCCGATGGGAACAGTTGAGGATCCTGAGGCGGGCCAGAGGGTGATGAGAGAGGAGATAGTAGGTGTCGCTATGTTATTCTTTATGTTGGGCATCACGGCAGCCCATCTTGCTCACTGAGTGGACTAGTTTGTATGTAGACTTATAAGAATGAATAAAAATAAATTTCGGTTGATATAATAAATAAAAATCTCAATTATCCAATATTGATCATGCGACACGGAAGGACGGGTCGATGCGTATGTGTATCGACTATCGGGCATTAAACAATGTGACTATAAAGAACAGGTACCCTCTGCCCAGGATAGATGACCTGTTCGATCAGTTAAAGGGAGCTACGGTTTTCTCTAAGATCGATCTGAGGTCTGGTTATCACCAAGTCCGGGTGAAAAATGAGGATATACCCAAAACTGCTTTCCGGACGAGATACGGACATTATGAGTTCGTAGTGATGCCGTTCGGAGTTACTAATGCTCCGGCAATATTCATGGACCTTATGAATCGGATTTTCTCGGCATTTCTCGACAGATTTGTGATCGTCTTCATCGACGACATCCTTATTTATTCGAGGACTTCCGAAGAGCATGCGGAGCACCTGAGTATAGTATTACCGATTCTTCAGAAGGAACGACTGTATGCTAAATTTTCGAAATGTGAGTTCTGGCTGAACCAAGTATCATTCTTGGGACATGTTATCTCCAAGGACGGAGTGATGGTCGACCCAATCAAAATTGAGGCTGTAAGTAACTGGTCCAGACCCAAGAATGCCAGCGAGGTCAGAAGTTTTCTGGGGTTAGCAGGTTACTACAGAAAATTCGTAGAGAACTTCTCTCGGATTGCAGCCCCTATGACAGCTCTTACAAAGAAGGATAAGAAATATTTATGGACCGAGGAATGTGAGAAGAGCTTCTCTGAATTGAAAAGGAGGCTGACTAGCGCTCCTATATTGACTCTTCCCGAGAGCGATATGGGTTTCGATATGTATAGCGACGCGTCCAAACTGGGACTCGGAGCTGTGCTTATGCAGAATGGGAAGGTGATTGCCTACGCCTCTAGACAATTAAAGGAACATGAAAAGAATTATCCTACCCATGATTTGGAATTAGCAGCGGTGGTCTTTGCGCTGAAAACATGGAGGCATTATTTATATGGCACTCAGTGCAAGGTCTTTACTGATCACCAGAGTCTGCGGTATTTCTTCACCCAGAAAGACCTGAATATGCGACAACGCCGATGGCTCGAGTTGGTCAAGGACTACGACTGTGAGATCTTGTACCATCCGGGAAAAGCCAACAAGGTAGCGGATGCTCTCAGTAGAAAATTTAGTGCTGCATTGTTGTCTTTATCGGCTTTGTCACGACCCTTAGGGGAAGAGATTATGGATTTCGGAATCGAGATTATATCGGGACGGCTTTCTACCCTACAGATTGCGCCGACATTATTTGATGGTATTCTGGAGAAGCAGAATCAGGATCCGAGTCTTCAGAGAATCAAGCAAGAGGTTCTCGAAGGCAAGGACGATGGATTCCGGATTTCCGAGAGCAGAGTTTTATATCTCCGGGATCGATTATGCGTTCCCGACGACTCCGATTTACGGACGAGGATACTCGAAGAAGCTCACGGAACACCTTATGCGATGCATCCTGGGTCTACCAAGATGTATCAAGATCTGAAGGGCAAATTTTGGTGGTCCGGCATGAAGAAAGATGTAGCCCATTATATCAGCATGTGTTTGACCTGCCAGAGGGTCAAAGCAGAACACCAGAGACCTGGGGGAGTTCTGCAGCCTCTACCTATTCCCGAGTGGAAATGGGAGGACATATCTATGGATTTCATATCAGGGCTACCTCGGACTACGAATGGATTTGATAGTATATGGGTTATTGTGGACCGACTGACCAAGTCCGCGCATTTTCTGGCTATCAGGATGACTTATTCAGTTGAGCAGCTGGCTCAACTGTACGTCAAGGAGATTGTCCGACTACACGGGATTCCCAAGACCATCGTCTCTGACCGAGATGGTCGATTTACTTCTGATTTTTGGGGACACGTGCAGAAGGCCCTTGGCACGAAGCTGAAGTTCAGTACAGCCTTTCACCCCCAGACTGACGGGCAGACTGAACGAGTAAACCAGATACTAAAGGATATGTTACGAGCTTGCACCTTGGACTTCAAGGGAAGCTGGTGTCGATACCTGAGCCTGGCAGAGTTTGCTTATAACAACAGTTATCAGGCTACTATTGGGATGGCACCGTACGAAGCACTGTACGGAAGAAAATGCAGATCTCCTTTATGCTGGCATGAGAGTGGTGAAAAGAGGGAGATGGGACTCCAGACCGATATTATTGATGAGACCACTCAGGCTATAAAGAATATCCGCCAGAGGATAGAGACTGCTCAGAGTCGGCAGAAGAGCTACGCTGATAAACGACGTCGACCACTCGAGTTCGAGGTTGGAGATTCGGTATTCCTGAAGGTAGCCCCTATGAAAGGGGTGATGAGATTCGGAAAGAAGGGGAAACTGAGTCCGCGATACGTGGGACCCTATCAGATTTTGAGACGAGTAGGCAAGGTGGCCTACGAGCTGGAGCTACCGCCAGAAATGGCGGCTATCCACAACGTCTTCCATGTGTCGATGCTCAAGAAGTGTACCCCTGATGCGAGTCAAATGATAGAACCCCCATCAGTGCAAGAACAGGAGAGCCTTAGTTCCGAATGCCGCCCGATCCAAATCCTCGATCGGGAAGTCAAAAGACTAAGGAACAAGGAGGTACCCTTAGTGAAGGTTCTGTGGCGGAACGCGCAGTTCGAAGAAGCCACCTGGGAACAGGAAGATACAATGCGATCAAAGTACCCGGAACTGTTTTAAGTTCGGGACGAACTTTCAATAAGAGGTGGAGGATTGTAACACCCCAAATTTTAATGTAATATCATGACGACGTATGAAAAATGTTTATAATGAAATGATATAAATTTCATGCAATCACATTCTATGAAATGTCATGAAATTATTTTCCTTAATGAAATGTCATGAATGCATGAAATATCATATTCATGAAATATATATTGGGCTTGGTTTATTGGGCTTGGAAATGAATTAGTAAGAGGTGATAAAAAGAAAGTGCAAAGTGGAGGAAGCAAGGATCGAACCTTGAACCTATCACATGCACTATCTCCTTCCTAACCAAATGCTCTAATGGGTGTTTTATGTTAGGAGAAGGGGAGACATGTTGGTTAAGGCTTGGGCAATGAAGAGACATGTCTTTTCACAAGAGGTGTATAAATAGGAGTAAGAGATGGAAGTTAGAAAGAAGTTTTTTTTCTCATTCTTCTTCCTCCCTTCTTCTTCCTTGCCGAGCCTAGCATCCCCTCTTTCATTTTCGAAATTCTAACCCTAGGGCAATTACAAGAAGGAGGGTCCAAGTGCCATTGCTCTCTACCAAGTCCAAGGAGTCCTAGATAAAATTTGGAAGAAAAGGATTTTCACATACCCTCCAAGTGTAGGGTACCCTACGGTTTAAGAGAAGGTGAAATTCCAGCGCTAGGATGTAAGTGTCCTCTCGCCTGTGGCATAATTGCTATTGAATGTATGCTTGTTTGATTCTTGGAAAAAAATCACAAGAACTTCCTTAAGGAAGTTTCGGCCACCACCAAGACAAAGGGCTTGGTTGCTTCTTGATGCATGAGGATACCCCTAGGAACTTAGGATATGGATGTGTATTGTTTTCCAAATTTTTGAGAAGACAAAAATTAGGGTTTGGTACCCTATAAGTTTCGGCCAAAGAAGAAAAGTTAGGGCTTTTGTGTGGCTTGCTATCCTATTATGTTCCCATGATTAGTATTGTAGATAAAATGTTTGTGTAAATGTTTGTGTGAAGATTGGATGTCAAAAACCTAGCCTACCCTACCCTACAATGTTTCGGCCACCCCTTGTAATTTAGGGTTAGTGGATGCTAACCCCACTTTGAGGCTTAAACCATGTTTCAATTGTTAACATGTAGTGTACTTGAGGTGTTTGTAGAAATGCTTGAATGAATGCTTGATTGGAAAACCAAACCCCTCACTTGCAACTTTCGGCCCCAACATGGAACCCTAGCTTAGGGAAGGTCATTTACCTCTAATGTAGGCCATGTTAATAGAATGCATGATAGGGATATATATGTGATGAATGTATGCTTTAATTGGATGAAAAAAAGAAAAGGAAATTCCCTTACTTGTAACTTTCGGCCAACCCTAGTCCTAGGGTTGGGAAGCACTTAATGAAATCATGAAGCATGCTACTACTTATATAATGTGTGTATAAATTATGTGACATATCTTGTTAGGTATAAAAGCATGCCTTATAGCCCATGGGGCACTCTTATGACATGAACATGATGTGTTTGATAATATGCTTAAAAAGGGATACTCTATTGAAACTGGGATCAAGAGCACCCAAATGTGTGGTGTGTCCCTAGGGGATCAAGAGCACCCTTGATGAGTGGTGTGTCCCTTTAAGATGTGATTAGGAGTACCTTTAGGCATATACATATATGAGTAATTGCATGATAAATTACTTTACTTTGAAAGTTGTGTACCCGACTCGGAAGGGGGTCGTTAAACAAATCCAATGTGCATGTTAACTGAAGGTCATGACATTGGTAGGACGGAAGGGTCCTGCCCTAATTAGATTGGTGGCTCGCTACCCCAATTTATTAGGGAACGCGCTTGATGTGGTACTACAACTAGGCCCTGGATGATATTGTATTTTTAAGTACTTATCTTTATGGAACCCTTTGAAAAATATTTTCTCATTATGTGATAATCTTGTTCTGTAAAGTACTTAGAGATATTTGATGTGATGTTTATGATGCTTTGATGTGAAGCTTATGATGCTTATAATCTTGTTCTACCTTGATTACTGAGTAGCATGATATGATGTATCGATATGGTTTTGCGAGTAGCATGATATGATGTATCGATATGGTTTTGCGAGTAGGCCCGGATTCTTACTAAGCATGTTTTGCTTACTAGTTCATGTTGTTTTTCTTATGCTGCAGATAGCGGTAAGAAATACTTGAACTAAAGGAAGAGGCAGAGGGAAAACTAGAGGATGTGTGTGGTGATGGCTCGGGAAAGGACGAAAGATTCTTATCTACCTTATTTTTGTCTAGAATCTAAACTGCTTCCAATAAAAGATTGAAATTGTATTACTATACTCTGAATGTGTGATGATTATGACTACTCTACTGTTGATTAAGTTAGAGATATGGAACCTATGTCATGTTAGATAACACTATCATTAATGTCTAATTCTTGTAGTATGCATGCTAAGTAAAATGCTAGATATTTACTATTTCCTGTTGCTTATGAATGCTTCTCTTGCATGTGTCTAAGACTAGATAACTCTTGCTATATTCCTATGTTCTATCTTGTTCAAACCATGTTTGGATCAGTAAATTATGAAGTTAAATGATCTCTCTCTATTATGTTGTAATTGCATGGGTGATATGAAAAAGAAGAAAACCTTGCTTGGTAAATTAGTCTTTAATAAGCCTGCTTACTACACTTCTTGTATTATAATTGTTTTCTACTGGTTATACATGCTTAACATGATAAATGATATGAATGTATGGACCCGTAACCCCACCTTAAGGGTAGATATAAGGTCGGGCGTTACACCAAGTCCTAGCTTGGTAAGTTAGGTTGAATGAAGTCCCGGTGAGTGAAGTCGGGCACGGAGTCTTGGTCCGGGCGACTGAGCACGAGTCAGAGGAGGCTGGGAGTCTGTTCTCTTGACTTAGTGTGGATTTGGCCTTGCCTGGATCGGTCTGGTGACCGATCAGGGAAGTTGGCACGGAGTTCCTTCGTGGATCGGTCTGGTGACCGATCCAGTGATGTCTGGTCGGTCTGGTGACCGATCAGGGAGCATACAGAAACTTTGGAAACCTTTCTGTTCGGCTCCTGATCGGTCTGGTGACCGATCAGGGAGACTATTCAGATCGTTCTGGTGAACGATCAATTGTTGTGAGCTTCTCACTATAACCGATCAGGCTGCAGCCTGATCGGTCAGGAGGTGCTCTGATCGGTCCCCAGACCGATCAGGCCACATCCTGATCGGTCTGGTGACCAATCAGTAGACTTGGGCTGCGAATCTGGAAAAACACCCTGCAATAGGGTGGATCAGTCTGGTAACCGATCCATGACTTGGGTCCGATCTGGTGATCGATCAAGAAGAAGTCGCGATTTCGGGTTTCTCACTGGGGACCGATCAGGCTGGAGCCTGATCGGTCTGGACCCATCCTGATCGGTTTGGTGACCGATCAGGAGTCACTCTGATTGGTCCAGTGACCGATCAGAAGCTGAACTTTAATTCAAATACGCTGTCAGAAGTTTCTGATCACGTTTGTTTTCTCTGCGCTTTATCTGATACACTGTGATTTCCTTGTGATATGTTGTGCTAAGGGTCTGATGAGCTTGCAGGTAATGGAGGATGACCCAAACAAAGGAGGAGGGTCAATTGGAAACTTTCTTCGTGTCAGGTTTGGATGTTTTCTCTTCTCAGGTTTCAACGGTTTTTGAGGCGCTGCTGGCGACTGACGGAGACTCAGCTGAAGAGGTCTTCAGTTGACTGAGTAGTCAGGGAGGTCAGTGGGTTCAGGCTGTGCTCAGGGGATGCTGACGAAGCTTGGCGACGAGGAGAAGGGGCTTAAGGCAAAGCTGGAAGCAGAGGAGCGGGCAAGGGGTGAACAGACAGAAACTTGGGAAGTTTGACTGGGTTGTGCTTGTGCTCTCTGTTGCTTTGTGCTTGAGTGTTCTTGCTTGAGTGTTCCTTGTGAGCGTTCCTTCTCATTGTCTCTTGAGCTTAATTGTTATCCTACTGAGGCTTGTGGAGAGGTTTCTCCACCGAGAAGGAGGCGCTATTTTATCCGGGTCACCGGGGCTTTATCTGTCGACGATCAAGGGATCGCCCACCTCACGGGCACGCCAAGGAGTAGGGGCAAGTTATCTCCGAACCTTGTACATCACGGTGTTAGCGTCATTGGTTTGTTTTTCATTTCTGCATATCTCTGTTTGTGTGTTTGCTTCCGCTGTTACTAATCTGATCACGCAGAAAACCTCAAAGCGCAAGGTTTTGTGTCTGGCTATATTCACCCCCCCCCCCTCTTGCCATCTAAGCACCAACAAGTGGTATCAGAGTTTGGGGCTCTATTCACGGCTTAACATCCGGAAGTCAACAGAGATGGCTTTGTGAGAAGGGTTTAGCACAAACCGACCTCCATTCTTCAATGGATTAGATTTTCAATATTGGAAATCGAAGATGGAGTTTTATTTGAAGACAAACATGAGCATGTGGCTCTCGGTCAAGGAAGGTTTCATCCCTCCAAGAGATGCTGAAGGAAAAGACCTCGATTTCTCAAGTTGGTCGGCAGAGCAAATCAAAAGGGAGGAAGCAAATGCGAAGGTGGTGGTGACCTTACAATGTGGAATGAACAAGGATCAACTAATCAAAGTTGGTCCCTTCACCTCTGCTAAGGACCTATGGAGCAAACTCATTGAGCTCCATGAGGGAACTCAAGATCCAAGGACTGCCAAGAAGGACCTCCTTGTCAGCCAACTCCAGAACTTGACAATGGGAGAAAATGAAATTGTAAGTATACTTCATTGTCGGTTCAAGGAGATCTACAATGGTCTTCACTCCATTAGCGAGAAGGTAGAAAATCGAGACCTTGTGAGGTATGTGCTCAAAGCTTTCCCTAGGAATGCCTTGTGGTCATCCATGGTGGATGCCTATAAGGTCTCCAAGGACCTTTCTTTTGTTAAATTAGAAGGTTTGTTTTGTGAAATGGAGTTACACGAGATCGCTAACAAAAGTCCAAAAGAGAAGTGTGTAGCTTTTGTGGCAGGTGACAAAAAGAAGAAGGAGAAGGAAAAGACCCACTGTCATGTGGCGTTAGTGGCCTTAGAAGAGTCAAACAAGGAGAGTGAAGACGAAGCGAGTAGCTCCTCAACCGCGCCTTCATCATCTTCGAATGATGAAGAGGTAATCTCTCCGAAATTAGACAAGTGTTATAGAACAATAGCTTGCTTGACAAACATGCTTAAGAAATCTAAGGTCAAAGTTAAATCTTTAAAGTTAGAAGTAGAAAAATTGAAATCCTCTAAGGATGAGGATATTGATGATTTGCATGTAGAAATGTTAGAAGATAAGAACAAAACCTTGAAGGGCGAAGTTGAAAATCTCAAGAGTATTCTTGAGAAATTTTCAACTAGTACTAAAACATTAGACATGGTACTAAATTCCCAAAGGGCGGTTTACAACAAGGTCGGTATAGGTTACCGACCTAAAGAACCAACCTTTGTATCATTAATGTCAAGAATCCAATTTAGAGCACAAAATGATTCTAGGGTTCAAAAAGTTAAAAAGAAATTGACTAAGGCATGGGTGCCAAAGTTTTTCATTGTTGATGCATTAGGTCTCAAAATTTGGGTACCTAAAACTTCTATCTTTAGAATTGTATAGCTTTGATTGAGGGGGAGCATCTATCAACATGAGTGGTTGATATTTGGTGCTCTAAACATATAGTCATTCCTAGTTAAGGAATGTGCTTACCATTTCCTCAAATTCACACGAATGGTTTAGGTTGACACATAACTTATTTTTATAATGAATTGCTTAGGATAATTAGGTTTATTGTTGCAATTTATACTTTACTGCAATTTATGATTTATGAAATGCTTTACCTCAAGCCCAAGTTGTCTATTTTCTTGTATGAGTTATAGAACATGAATGAATGCTAAAGAACAAGTATGGACACATTGATGAGTATTGATTCAAAAATCACTATGAAAATTTCACCAAACTTAAGGCTAAAGTTACACTCATGAATGTAGTGGGTTATGAAATTTCACTTGAGCAGTAAAAAAATTCCCATGCAACAAATGATAGTATATTCATGAACAAGGTTACACTAATTTCAAAATAAATCAACGAGTTTTGAAAAAGAAAAGAACTATTACATGGTTAGACTGACACATAGATTTCATTCATATACTTGATGTTAACATATAGCAATATACATCCATTATGTGTGCTATCCATGTCTATGAATTTTCTATTCAAATGATTGCATGCATACCTGCTTTGGAAGCCTAATACAAACTTGATTTTAAATCGGTTGGAACCATGACTTTAATACACACTTGGAAGTATGACTTTTCAATCCAATTCATGAGTTTTAGCTTCAATATGTCATGATTAGGATTGAACTCTATAGTTCACTGTAAATTTTGAAGTTAGCCAAAATATTTGTAATAACTTATGATATATCTTAGGCTCAAGTTTTTCTTAATATTTTGGAGATGAATCTAGTTGAGTATGTCATAACTTTGATGTATGTGTTATTAATATTAATCTATAGCATGAAAATTTCATTTAAGGATAAGATGAATACGTTACAACTTCCTCATTGGTTTATTTGAACTGATCACTCATAAGACCTTGATAGACAAGAACATGAGCTTAATGACTTGGGAAAATGCATTCTTTGATAATGCTTTCTTTGATAATACCTAAATGGATACAAGTTGGTTTTGAAAAAAAAAACTTAAATCACAAGAAAACGATTTTCTTTGATGATATGGGAAAATACATTTTTGATTAAGGGAAATGAATTGCGGTTAATGAAACTCTTTTAGGAAGTAAATCTGATTGTAGTAGGGATTAGAGTGATTAAAAGTTGAAACAGACCTGGTTCTGAAACATAACAGTTTCAGAAAACTTTCTATATCAGACCTGATCGATCCACCGACCGATCAGGACTCACCCTGATCGATCTGGTGACCGATCAGTCATGGTTCTGATCGGACTGGTGACCGATCAGGTCAATGTTGATCAGGGAACTCCCAAATCGTTCCCAATGGTGTAAGACTACCCCTCAGTCCAATCACCGTTCATCAAATTGCATCAGATTAATGATCATACTGATACAAACAAATCTGATACAAACTAATTACAATTGAAACATACTTGATCATCCATTGGTACAAACCTGGTACTAAGGGAGTACAAATTTGTTCGAGTGGTGAAAAATGGGTAGGAATTTTTTTAAAAAAGACCCTTGATTCTCAGAAATTTTTCTGAAACATCAAGTGTTAAAATAAGGTTGGGCTAATCTTAATATTGATTTGATACAAACCTATGTTGGAATGTTCAAATTCATCAGAAAGGCTTTGTTGAGTCATGACTCTTGTTCTTGATGTCGTGTATTAGAAATTTTTCTAAAATATCGGATGGAGCCTACACCCCTGTTATGGAATGCAAATTGTTAATGCAGTCTGATCATGAACGTATCAGAGTTTCAGAAATTTTTCTAAAATCTAATCGCTCTCCAGACTAATAAGAAATTTTTTTGTATCAAGTAATCGACGAACCTGAGTGATCACGGAGACCAATCAGGATTATGTGTCGGATACAGCTGCATTCCTTACTTGTCATATGAAGCATATACATATTTGACCATGATATAATTCTGTATATGTCTTCATGTGCAATTCACACTTATTGCCGTATGATGCATATACATTGTTGTCATGATACATTTTTGGTATACGCCTTTCATATGCAATTCAAAATTTATCTTTGATTATTTTGGGTTTGGGGAGAGACCCGTGGTTAAGGGGGAGTTAGGTTGAAACTTAATGACCATACCCTTTTTTCGATGTTTGACAAAGGGGGAGAGAATGATTGATTAAATTTAGGGTTAATCATTGTAGGGGGAGGATCTTGAATCCCTTATGATAATTGAATGGACTTCAATTGATCATTAATACATAAACTTAAATCGGATTGTCAAACAACAAAAAGGGGAAGATTGTTGATGCAGTCTGGCCTGATTGTTGTTTTGGTGTTGACAACGATTTAAGATTGGTTGAATGAATTTGGATTAAGTCCAGATGGATTTAAGTTAAGTTTAGTTGAATGAATTTGGATTAAGTCCAGGTAGATCTGGGAGATTACATGCTGGCATGGGAAAAGACCTAGTGGGACTAGGCAGACCTAGTGGGACTAGGTGAAATCCGGATGAGTGAAGTCAGGTCCTAGCTTGGGAAGCTAGGTTGGATGAAAGCCTAGTGAGTGAAGTCAGGTCCTAGCTTGGGAAGCTAGGTTGGATGAAAGCCTGGTGAGTGAAGCCAGGTCCTAGCTTGGGAAGCTAGGTGATGGAAATCCTAGTGAGTGAAGCTAGGTTGAAATCTCGGTGAGTGAAGCCGGGTCCTGGTGAGTGAAGCCAGGTGATTGAAATCCTAGTGAGTGAAGCTAGGTTGAAATCCGGGTGAGTGAAGCCGGGTCCTGGTGAGTGAAGCCAGGTGATTGAAATCCTAGTGAGTGAAGCTAGGTTGAAATCCCGGTGAGTGATGTTGGGTCCCGGTGAGTGAAGCCGGGTGAATGAAATCCTGGTGAGGGAAGCCAGGTCCTAGCTTGGGAAGCTAGGTTGAATGAAGTCCCGGTGAGTGAAGCCGGGCACGGAGTCTTGGTCCGGGGGAATGAGCACGAGTCAGAGGAGGCTGGGAGTCTATTCTCTTGACTTAGAGTGGATTTGGCCTTACCTGGATCGGTCTGGTGACCGATCAGGGAAGTTGGCACGGAGTTTCTTCGTGGATCGGTCTGGTGACCGATCCAGTGATGTCTGATCGGTCTGGTGACTGATCAGGGAGCATACATAGACTTTGGAAACCTTTCTGTTCGGCTCCTGATCGGTCTGGTGACCGATCAAGGAGACTATTCAGATCATTCTGGTGAATGATCAATTGTCGCGAGCTTCTCACTATAACCGATCAGGCTGGAGCCTGATCGGTCAGGAGGTGTTCTGATCGGTCCCCAGACCGATCAGTCCACATCCTGATCGGTCTGGTGACCGATCAGTTGGCTTGGGCTACGAATCTGGAAAAACACCCTGCAATGGGGTGGATCGGTCTGGTGACCGATCCATGACTTGGGTCCGATCTGGTGATCGATCAAGAAGAAGTCGCGATTTTGAGTTTCTCACTGGGGACCGATCAGGCTGGAGACTGATCGGTCTGGACCCATCCTGATCGGTTTGGTGACCGATCAGGAGTCACTCTGATCGGTCCAGTGACCGATCAGAAGCTGAACTTTAATTCAAATACGCTGTCAGAAGTTTTTGATCACGTTTGTTTTCTCTGCGCTTTATCTGATACACTGTGATTTCCTTGTGATATGTTGTGCTAAGGGTCTGATGAGCTTGCAGGTAATGGAGGATGGCCCAAACAAAGGAGGAGGGTCAACTGGAAACTTTCTTCGCGTCAGGTTTGGATGTTTTCTCTTCTTAGGTTTCAACACTTCTGAGGCGTTGCTGGCTACTGACGGAGACTCAGCTGAAGAGGACTTCAGTGGACTGAGTGGTCAGGGAGGTCAGTGGGTTCAGGTTGTGCTCAGGGGATGCTGACGAAGCTTGGCGACGAGGAGAAGGGGCTTAAGGCAAAGCTGGATGCAGAGCAGCGGACAAGGGGTGAACAGACAGAAACTTGGGAAGTTTGGTTGGGTTGTGCTTGTGCTTTCTGTTGCTTTGTGCTTGAATGTTCTTGCTTGAGTGTTCCTTGTGAGCGCTCCTTCTCATTGTCTCTTGAGCTTAATTGTTATCCTACTGAGGCTTGTGGAGAGGTTTCTCCACCGAGAAGGAGGTGTTGTTTTATCCGGGTCACCGGGGCTTGATCTGCCGACGATTAAGGGATCGCCCACCTCACAGGCACGCCAAGGAGTAGGGACAAGTTATCCCCGAACCTTGTTCATCGCGGTGTTAGCGTCGTTGGTTTGTTTTTCATTTCTGCATATCTCTATTTGTGTGTTTGCTTCCACTGTTACTAATCTGATCACGCAGAAAACCTCAAAGCGCAAGGTTTTGTGTCTGGCTATATTCACCCCACCCTCCTCTCTAGCCATCCAAGCACCAACAATGGGGACCGTGAATAGTTGTCACAATGAAACTAGAATACAATTTGAGTCTTTTCAAGATCAAAGGCATAGCGTGGGAAATATTTTATGAGTACATGATCGCAATATAGAAATTGATTATCGCACCCGTTTAACAGCAATGTTGGATGTAACACGCTTTCTATTAAAGCAAGGGTTACCTTTTCGAGGGCACGATGAGTCAACTAGTTCTTCAAATAGAGGTAATTTTCTTGAGTTGCTTGAATGGTACAGCCAACAAAATGAAGAGGTTTCCAAAGTTATAAAACAAAATGCTCCTGCAAACAATCAATTGACTTCCCCAAAAATTCAAAAGGAATTAACACATGCTTGTGCCTCAGAGATCACACGAGTTATAATCAATGATATAGGAGATAAATTCTTTTCTTTGATGGTTGATGAGGCTCGGGACAGTTCAGTGAAGGAGCATATGGGAGTTGTTTTGAGGTATATGAATAAAGAAGGATGCGTGATTGAACGATTTCTTGCAATTGTGCATGTGTCTGACACTAGTTCTCATTCTTTGAAAAGGTCTATTGATGCATTATTTGTGCAGCATGGTTTATCATTATCTAGATTGAGAGGCCAAGGATATGATGGGGCTTCAAATATGCGTGATGAGTTTAATGGGTTGAAATCTCTGATACTGCAAGAGAATCCATTTGCAATGTATGTTCATTGTTTCTCTCACCAGCTTCAATTAGCTCTTGTTGCGGTTGCTAATGACAACTATACTGTGAGTGAATTTTTTGGGTATGTCACCATGATTGTGAATATATCTGGTGCATCTTGTAAGAGGAGATATCAACTTAGACAGATTCAACATGAAAAGATAATTGCTGAATTAGAAAGTGGAGAAATCATTAGTGGAAAAGGAAAAAAATCAAGAAACTAATTTAGCAAGACCTGACGATACTTGTTGGGGATCGCACTACCTAACATTACTTCGTCTATGTTCTATGTGGTCTTCAGTGATAAAAGTGTTAGGAAATGTATATGATGACGCCTCTTATTCTGCGAATAAAGGTGCCGCCGCGGGTTTAATTGAGAAGATGGAGAGTTATTAATTTGTTTTTGTATTGCATTTGACGAAGTATATATTGGGAATTACAAATGAGTTATCACTTTCCCTACAACAAGGAGATCAAAATATTGTTCAAGTCATGTCCTTGATTAGTAGTGTGAAAAGTCGACTACAAGATTTTAGGGAAGATGGATGACAAATAATTTTGGAACAAATTAACAGATTTTGTGAATTAAATATGATCCCAATACTTGATATGGAGGACAATATGCTAACCCGTGGTCATGGCAGGTGCAGAGGACAACTTATCACTAATTTTCATCATTATTGTGTAGAGATTTTTTGTTAGGTATTATTTCTAAAAATCTTTTTTTTTGTTTGTTAAAGAAATTTTATTGATTATTAATTTATCATGGTTGCAAATTTGAATACTAGGTTGTTGATTTAATTATACAAGAGATGAATAATCATTTTTCAGAAGTTAGTATGGAATTGCTTGGTTGCATAGCATGTCTTCATCCAATAAACTCTTTCTCTCAATTTGACGTTCATAAACTCATCTGTCTTACTGATTTTTATCCCGAGGACTTCTGTGGTACTGATTATTTATTTTTGGAACAACAACTTATGAGTTACTTTTATAATTTACGGTATAATCCTCAATTTTCTTCAATTGACAACTTGGGAATTCTCGCTCAGAAATTGGTTGAAACTGAAAAATCATTTGACTTTAATTTCCATTGGTTTATCGTATGATAGAGTTGACATTAGTTTTACCAGTTGCAACTGCTTCAGTTGAAAGAATTTCTTCTGCAATGAAGATTGTGAAGACTGATTTACGTAATAGAATGGGAGATGAATGGATGAATGACAGTCTAGTTGTATACATTGAGAAGGATATTTTTTCTACAATTGAAAATGAGCAAATATTGTAACATTTTCAACAAATGCAGTCTCGTAGAATTCAATTGTCTCCTCTTGTGTCGATTTCTCACAGCAGATCCACATCCAAGACTAATACTTTGTCCAGTATTAATCAGCAGTAGCTTTAATATTGTGTATTTGTGTATTTATCATTTTGACTGTTGTTGATGTAAAACTTTAATTATTAAATATTATGGAGACTCTCTATTTGGTTTATATATTGTCTGTATCCCTAAATGTTCTTGTTCATTCTTATTGTTTTCCATGTTCAATTAACGTTTCTTATGATATCGGGCTTTCATGATTAGTATATTCACAATTTTGAATTACAATCTGATTTCTGAAGTTGAAATTTTCATTTCTTTTGATTTAGGGCTTGCTTGTTGTTAAATATATTTATTCAGCCGCATAAAAAAATTATCTCTATAATTTAACCCCCCCCCCTCCCGAATTTTTTTGTCTGGTTCCGCCCCTGAGTGAATCGATACATCATCTTGATAGGTTGATAAATTCTTAATCCAATTCAATCCAAGATGGATTATAGGTTAGACGGATCAATTTACAAACCAATCAAAAAAATAAAAAATAAAAATAAAATTGTCAACTTTAGTTAGGAATTAGCCTGGTCAAATCCAAGTCTATTAATTTTTAATTTTAAATTTTGTAAAAAAAATTCTCAATGTGCAAGTCAATTCAACCTAGTCGTCGGTCCACCTAGACCAATTGATAAAATTTCAATTAATTTATTTCAATTATTTGATAAAAACAGATCTAATTCGACGGGATGCAATAAATTTATCTTTCTTTAATTTTTTTAAATTCCCCTTTCAGCTTTATCTTTTTATTTCACTTATATCTTTTTCCTTTATCGTAAAGGATCATGTAGTCCTCTTCTATTTATCCTCTGTCCGAAAAAGACATTTTGATTGATTTAAACATTACATGGGTTATGGGCCTTAAGAATTTCCATTGTCTTTATTAAATTATTGATCGAATATAATTTAAGAATCTAATCTAAAATATCTAATATCTATATACAAACTAAGGTTCTGAAAATTAGACCGGACATTGAATCGATCTGGATAAGGATTCAGAGGTTCAGAAGTCCAACCAATTTAACCAAGAGTTCAACTAAGATATAACTGATATATAATAAAATATGTATTTATATAAATATATAAAACTAACAACTTACTCAATTATTTTCTTCAAAATTGGATTAACTAGGGAGAGCATGCGATATATTTTTATCAGTAACTCAACACAATATTTTTTAAAAAGAGTTAGTTTAAAAGAAAAATTCAAATCTAAAATTATTGGGTTCAAGCAAATAACAAATTTATTCATTTGAAACTTTGGGTAAAAGCAAACTAAGTTTTTGACGTTTTATTTTTCAATTTTTATTGTTCAGTAAGATAGTAAAATTGCAAAAGAGAAAAATAAAAAAATAATAAAAACCAAGCTGATTTATCTGATTTTGTCGATTTGCCTTGTTTACCGGTTCCCGACCGGTTCAGAACGATTCGTATCCAGTTCTTAAGTAATCGATTTCATAATCAACTCGGATCGAAAATCTAATGAATTCCGATTCAATCGATCCAATCAATTAGTCTGGTCTGATTTTCAAAACACTGATACAAATTCGTAGTTCTTGAGATTTAATTATCTTCAATTAATACTGAATATTTCAATATTTTTTGCACATGCCATGGAAGGGTTCAAGTTTTCTTTCATTTGCTTTACTTTTTAGCCCTTTATTCTTTCTTTCTTTACAAATTGATCCCGAGCCGCTCAGCTCGGAGTATGGGTATTTTGGGTACGTGAAGTTCGATGAAACTCGGGTGTATGGTACTTTTTATAACCGGTTCCGCCTTCTCCCTTCCCCTGCTTTCTCTCTTCTCTCCGCTCTGCTTCAATCTCTTTCACCGCTCTCTCAATTCTCTCTCAGGTGAACTACACATGGAAGAAATCGATATAGAGGTGCGAATCTCCTGCCCCAAAAGTCTGTAATCTACGCGATCTGTTTAACGATTGAACTGTGGAGAATGGGGGGAAATGGGCCTTGAATCCTCCTGAAGTCGAGCACGATGAGGTTACTGCAATCCTTCCTGCACCTCTATGGTTTTGATTGGTTATGATTTTCCAGTTATTTTGCGCATTTTTGTCCGAGTCGCCTTGTGCGACGAGATCGATGGATGTTTTCATTTGCCTTCTGTTTTGAAAGGTCTTGACTTGAAGAGTATGTTTTGTTTCCATTTATATTTCGCCGATGGTCGCCAATGACTCCGAGGGCGGTGGATTATGGTGATTTCCTCTGGCTGTCGCCGTTTTTAAAGACGACTACCTGATCTCGGAGTTTCTCCTCCATTTGAGCAATGGAAGTCTGATTTCTGATGGTGCCTCTATAAAGCAGCCGAAGAGAAATCCACCCGGCCGTTTATGTCTCCTTTTAGGATTTCTGTCCTTCTCAAATGGGCAGCTCTAGTTGCAAATCGTTGGTTTTGGTAGCTTCATGAATTAATCGCTCTGGAATTCTGGGTTTTTTTTTGCAGATATTTCAGATCAAAGAAGTTTTTCTGTCGTTTCTGTTCTTCCGAGTATTTCCAGTGAGGAGATAGCGATCGCATCTTCTGCGGCCTCACGGCAAGTGTTACTCGACGGAATGATGAAATTTCCGTCTATTTCTTCATTGTGTACACTTCCTGTTTTCCCTCTTCTATTCAGCTTCTTCCGTCAGAAATTGAGAGGGAAGCATCCTTTTCTTGATCGATTTTGCTTAGCAGCTACTCGTGATTTGAATCTCATTGATGCGTCGTTGTTTCTCGTTTGTTGTTTTCCTCGGTCTTGTCTAGTTTTTGCCCTTTCGTACCAAAAGCAACGTCTTCTGAGATTTTTCTCTCTGATTTCTGCTCTATTATCTAGGATTTCTCAGGTATTGCTGATTGGCGACTCTTAATTGAGTTCCAGTTGGATCCGTAGCCATTTTTTATACAGAGTTGTGATCAGTCGTTCTTTTCTTTCTCTCAACTGAAGTTTCCCTTCAAGCGAGCTGTACTTCCTCGGATGTTTGAGGCATGATCTGTGTTTTTCGCCATTCCTTACCTTTTTCTATGTGGCAGATTCCAGAGACTGAATAGCCCAGATGTTATCCTTCTCAGCAATGGCAGAAAGCCCAGCTTGAATGCTTCCCAGGAATCCGGCTCCGGCGCCGAGGATGACCACGGTTTTCCAAACTGCTCCACTCAGAAACTCAAAGTACTTGGGGCGAAACCCAGTTCCGTATCGGACTACCGGTCCCCCAACCGAGATCACTTCCACATCTCCTCCTCCGAAGCCGACGCCGTCAACAGGTCGAGCCCAGAAAATGTCCTCTTCCAGTGGGGGCACCGGAAGCGGTCGCGAGGGCTGAGGGCCGAAGGTCGCACGACGGTGGCCGCAGCGGCGGCAGCAGAGGAAAGCGACGAGCCACCGTCCCATTCGAGACAGGTAGCCAGGCTCCAGCGGCGGTCGTCGGCGGAGACCGCCACGCCTGCAGCCTTGCCTCCGCCCTGCGGGCCGTATGCTACCAGAACGTGGCCGTCGTGCGTGCCAGTCCACGATTCCACGGCGCCTCTCGTCTACAGGTATAAAGTTCCTTTTTTTTTTCTTTCCAATCAATTCCTCCTAATTTCTCCATTAATTTTCCTACCATTCATTTGATCTCAAGAAAATTTGACGATAAAAATTGATATTGTCCTGCGTATATCTGTCCTTCCACGGACGAATTGGACACGGTGACGATTAACCTCGTTTACAACATTTTTTTTTCTGAATAATAATTATTTCTGCTCATTCGTTGCGACTGTAGCAGGTGGTCGCGGCATGATCCTACTGTTATATATTAAGATCATTCGATCTCATTTAACCTTAATTTATAGCGGTATTAGAATCGGTAGACCATGGTCTCTTTTTCTCTCCCAAGTCCCACACACTGACCTCTCTCCTCCACCTCGTGCCATGATCAGGAGCGTCGAAGAGCGATCGGAGGGCCGAGCACGACCCGAGAAGCGCCGATCGCCGGAGAAGTCCCCAAAAACCTCCTCCCCCACCGCCGGCAGCGAGGTAGCTGATGGGTCCACGAATCCTGACCCAAAGCAGCCGTCCGATCTAAAGCCAAAGGAGACAATCAATCTGGATCATTTCGAGTGGCCCAGGATCCATCTCTCCCTCTCGAGAAAGGAGAAAGAGGATGATTTCATGGCCATGAAGGGCACCAAGCTCCCCCAACGCCCCAAGAAGAGGGCCAAGAACATTGACAGGACCTTGCAGGTACCAAAACACAGCAAAATCACAACTTGTTGCTCCTGTTCTTGTCAAAATCCAAACTTTTATTTTCCTAATGGTTGGGAATTTGGATCCCAGTACTGTTATCCAGGCATGTGGCTACCGGATTTGACAAGTGCAAGGTATGAAGTGAGGGAGAAGAAATGCACGAGGAAGGTATCCGTTTCCGTCCATTTGCTTCCATTCTTCTCAATCTCATGCTCTGATGTTTGTTTCATCTTAATTTTCACCATTCCTGCCTTTTTGATTGCTCTAACTGCTGCATGATACTATTCGTCCATTTTCTTCTATTATTAATTTTGACAATATTCCTTGGGTTTCCTTCATTGTTGCATGTCTTTAATGCAGCATGTCTTTGTTGGCCCTTTCAAGCGGGTCCACGTAGGTTATGGTTCCACTGGTGCGGTGGCTTGCTCTCCACTTATTGTTGATTTTCCCCCTTAATCAATAATCAACATATTTTTTTTAACTATAAAACCATGAAATATCTATCTGTATTCTGTTAAGTACATTGCTATTAAATTTTCTATCGAGAAATATTTATTTAGTATCTGTTTATTGGCTCTGAGCAGAAGAAGAAGAAGAAGCGAAGAGGGTTGAAGGGAATGGAGAGCAGCATGGACTCGGATTCAGAGTGAAGGGGAATAAGAAGGGACATTTTCTTTTGTTTTTATCTTTGATGTTTTTTTTTATTCTGAATGTTAATGGGAGTAGTTGTACGAACTTTTCCTCACAAATATATATATTTTTCTTTCCCATCGGCAATCATAAATGATTGTTGGAATTAATTTACTGAAATTTCAAAAAACAGAAGGTTTATAAACGAAGCAAAAACGTTGTTGTCTTACTGAGATAATACGGAAAGAAAGGGGTCCTCCAGTCAAGCGATATTTTATTAAAAAGGGTACATAGATTTTTAAATAAATAATTTTTTATTATTTATAAAAACCTATCCAATTTTATATTCTTTTTATTTTACTTCTCCTTTAATTTCTCCCGTCAAATTTAACTTTTTCTTTTATTTATTTTTCTTTTTCTCTATCTCTTTTCTCTCTTTATTCATGCATGCATATGCATACATAAATATTCAAGGATTTGACAATTATATTATGCTTTGAGCCTAATCATATAAGGTGAATATAAGATTTTTTTCGATTATTCCTTATTATATTTTAACGCCTAAGAGAAGTTGAAATAAATAATAGATAATATATTTGAACTCCTTGTAATCTCAAAAATCCATGGGATCTGAAATTGATACAATCGAAGCTCCTAGGTCAAATCAATGAATTTTGACCAAAATATAATAAAATATAATAAGTAAGAATTGATAAAAAAAATCTCACATTAAAATCGGCAAAAAATCTTACATTGGGCATGTTGCCCTTATATGAAATCCACATCAGACCTACATATCAGGCCCAACGCAGGCCCGATTTAATTCATATCAGGCCCAACGACTCCAATATGAGATTTGTTTATCGATTATTCCTTATTATATTTTAACACCTTGAATAAGTCGAAATAAATAATGGATGACACATTTAAACTCCTTGTGGTCTCAAGAATTCACGGGAACTGAAATTGATGCAATGTGAGCTCTTTAGGTCAAATAAGTGAGTTTTCATCGATTTTTTTAAATCAGTAGAGAGCTTCGATTGCACAAATTTAAGGTCCTATGGATTTCTAAAATTACAAAAGGTTCAAATATGTTATCCATTGTTTATTTCAACTTATTTGAGATATTAAACTATAATAAGGAATAATTAATAAAAAATATCATATTGGATTTGATATGAATCGTATAAGTCTATGTTGGATTTAATATAATTCCATATTAGATCATTGAATATTCATGTATATATGTATGCGTAAAGAAGAGAAGATAGAGAAAGAGAAAGAGAAAGAGAAAATAAAATAAAAGAAAGAGAATAAAGAAAAGAAAGAGGGATAAAAAAAATAGATTTGACGAGGGATAAATAATAAAAACATAAAATTAAAATAGGTCTTTTGATAAATATTAAAATAATATGTATTTTTCATAAATTTAGAAATTTATGTATGGCTTATAGTAAATTCTCGTATGAGAAGAAAATATATCTAGGGTTCCCGGTCATCGGCCATTCTGTTCGTTTGAACCTCCCCCACCTCGACAGCCGGCGGCATCACTTCTCCTCGTGTGGTGGCGCTAATCGACGCGTCTTAGGCGCCGACTCCAGCAGTGAATCTCGCCGCTGGCGGCGGACTGACTCCTCTCGTGGTTGGAGTGCGGCCACTTCTCCTCTCTCACCTTAATCGCCTTCCTGCCTACGCGACAACTCAGTCTTTCTCGGCACGATCATACTCTTGGAGAGACGAGGTTTGCATCTTCTGTTGTCCTTTTCATTCGAGCTCGATCAAGTAATCGGAAACCCTCATCGAGCGGAAGAAACTCCTTTTGCGACTGATGAGCGCAGGTTAGTACGTTTTGATTATTGTTATTGTTTCTCATCCGGTCTCCCTGCGATTAAACATCATGTTTTTAATAAGAAGAATAGGCAGAAATTTTAAAATTGCATCTTTAGCTAAGATTTAGCATCATTTTGGCTGGAGTTGCAGACTTGATGCACTGTTAATACTCTTTGAAGAATCTGCATTCTCGTGAACGTGTAGATCCCAAACTTGTTTCTCTAACTTGTAAAATTATTCCCAATGGGAAAGTTGTGCATTGAAAGGCGCAAAGTGTAATCAATTGCTTGCAGGTTGGTATTTGCTCTATCATGCCACCTTTGTTGATTAGTACAAGGGGGACTCCCATATTGACTTAAAGCTTGCTCCTTTTGATAGTATTTTCTTAATCTGTTTATCTAGTTGATCGGAGCATAATCATTCACATTTTGCTTGTCAATTAGTAATTGTAATTGCAGAATTTGACTTCATCTCAGCTGTGAAAAAATAGAACTTTAACATGATTTGTTGGTATTCCTACTATCTTAATCTTTATAAACATAAAATTATCAAGATTTGTTACTGGATCATGACCATTATTTATTCTATTAGGCTCCCTTCCCACATGATGTCAAACTACCCCTGATATAATTTAAAGATAGCCCTCAGTTTTAGACATCATGTTGTGTTCAGATAATCCCTTTAGCTAGTGTTATGGTGGTTATATATCACATATAGTAGAAGTCTTATTTGCGAAAAAAATGGCTAGTCAGGCTGTAAATTATATATGTTGTACATAATGATAGTCTTTTCTGATACATAATTAGAAGTAATTTAGGAGATTTAAGTGGTCCTAGTGATATAGTCTTGTATAAAGTTTAACAGAGGTAGAACTTTCATACAACCAACCTTAAATTATTGAGATTGACATGATTGTCAATCTAAATCTTTATCAATTAGCATAATATCAAACAGCATTCACCATTTTATTCTATCTAAATCATTATCAACTAGCATAATATCGAATCATTCACGAAGGAGACCTATTTTGAATATGTTGGTAACTTCATGTTGTACTAATGGTGAAAACCAGTACCTTTAGATAACTGTATTATTTTGACTGAAGGTATTACCTCAACAAGGTTCAAATGACACAAAATGTTTCATGCAATTATGAAATATTTGCTTTCTTTTGTTTTGTTATTGTGATTTCCTAAAGCATAGTTTCATGCCCAAGATGCTTGTTTATTCTCTTGAATATTGCTGCTCTGACTTCATTCCATGTGAAAATTGCAAGTATGTTCATATTTATTTGATTATTCGTGCAGATTCCCAAGTATGTTTATTATACAAGAATGCAATGAGACACTATATTGAGTTTCTCTATGATTTTAATAGGTGGATCGTTTGGTGGAAGTAGAGGAGCAAGACCTGTTCCTCCTGAAAAAGGCGTATTTCCATTAGACCACTTACACGAATGTGATTTAGTAAGTTAAACTATATGGTTATAGAACCTTCTTTTCTTAAGTTTGTCACATTCAATTAGAATTACGTTAAGTTATTTTCACGTATGCACATCCTCAATCACATTTCTCCAATGTTTTTTACACAGGCGAAAAAAGAGTACATTGCCTGTCTCAAATCATCTGGTTACCAATCAGAAAAATGCAGGCACCTATCAAAGAAATATTTGCAATGCCGAATGGAAAGGTTAGTTCGTGTCTAGTTTAGCTTTTTCCTTCTTAATGAAACATTCTTGAGATAGAAATGAATGGAAAACAAGTCTGTTAATATCTTAGTTGTCTTGGAAGAAGTCTATTGTGTCACCTTTGCTGGGCTACTGTATGGTTTGAATACTTATTCTATACTTCTCCCTCTGCTTGACGTCATAATTGCTCCTTTTGAAATATGTCATTAATCTTATAGTCCTACAACTCCTATTCACTTTATTCACAGATTATTTATCTTTATGAAGCTCATACCTTCTGGGTGCTTGACGGACAAGTAGATTAGAAATTTTGTTTTCATGAATTCCATTGTCTATTGTGTACCTTAAACACACTAATGGCTTTATTTCGTTTCCAGAAATTTGATGGCGAAACAAGACCTATCAGAGCTTGGCTTCCGCAACATCACAACAGATTTATCGGAGGAGAGTAATAGTAATAATCAATCTGGCACTTCACCTGGAAAGAACACTTCACTCTTAAAGCTGTGATCCTAAACAAATGGATTTTTTTTATTCTTAATTCGAGTAAGGATGCTTTTTCCAAAATAATAAAGATGGCTAAATTCTTGGTTTTGTAACAATCGACATTATGATTGTCACTCACATTTCTTTAATGATAGCTGAAGCTGGCTTAATGCTCCTGGATTGATCTGTGAAGAAGATCTCTGGTCATATCCTTTGCAGCTTTGTAAAATCATGTTTTCTTAAGCGAAAAATTGACACATGATTGTCATATAAGACTCGACGCACTTTTCTCTTCCACCAATTGAACACTGTTACTCATCAGTCTTTCTCGACGACAATAAAATTACAGTTTGTGGCTTGCTTTTGTCAAAACGCAAGGGCAATGCTTGCTGTGTTATACACCGGAACAGGCTCTAGGTTGCTGCTTCACATGGTCTCGAATCAGTCTGTCGATGAGCTCCAGCGACGCACCAGGCAGCTGTAGAAATTGCAGCCAAGATTAATCCTTATGCTTCAAAAAGTTTTCAAGCTTACATGTCATTCAAAGATTACAAAATGCCTATATTTTGGCAGTTATTCTGCTTGCTTCTTGCTTGAAGTTGAAAAGAGTAGGCAGTGGACGACCATTTGGCAACCTTGTATTTGCATCTCATCGAAGAAGGGATGAGCACATGCTTCCAACTGAATAGAGAATTCAACTACATTTTACAAAGCCTAGGCAATTCAATTACATTTTGCAAGTTTCTATTCTACCAGAGCACTCTCAATCAACTTATTTTGAGAGGGAGCAAAACTTACAGCACTGCACCTAAAGCTTGGAGAATATTGGAGAACGCGTGAGGTAAGGTCTATCACTTCTGGAGGCATTCGTTTATCGAATATCTGGAACATCACAGCTTAAATATAAGACATCTTATTTTTCATATGAATAAACGGTGGATATGTTGATAGGAACTCCTAGACACTCAATCCTAATTACACATTGGATCAATGGAGAGCAAGTGTAATATATTCTCTTACGAAACATAACAGTGATGCTTGCGGTAGGTTCTCCGGATTTGGCATCAAGGATGTTGAACTTGAAAGCAGAAACAATTGTCATGAAGCAAAACATGGAAGGTGAATGCTAGTCCTCCCTTGAAGTTATTAACAGCAAGATACACATGGAAGGAAAACATGAACAGAGAATCAGATTTGTTGAAGGTGAATGCTAGTACTCCCTCTCCAAAATGTATCTTTTGCCTAACCTCAACTAGTAACTTAAGTTACATAACTTTTAGCTTTTACTTTCAAGAAACATTTTTAGCTGTGACATAGTGAAAAGAGAGAATAAAAATAAAAGACCAGATTAAAGAAAACAAAGTCAACAAGAATAAATTCATCGACAAACCTTGTGCCATGGATGGGCTTTTATCTGTGGAAACTTGAACTCTGTATAGTTAGGATTCATGCACCGAGTCTCCTCACGAGTCGGAGTACTGAGGACCTGAAGGGAAAAAGGAGAAAGAGTATTAACTGCCAACATCCTTTTATCACTATATTATGAACCATTTGGTACAAAAGAAAGCCTACTTTTATTATCTCAACAAGCTGACCAACAGCATTTTCTCCAGGGAACAATGGCTGAAAATATCGTTAAAGGAAAGATGAGTTAACTCCAGAAGATTATCAAAGCCAAAGGCCACTAGGTGAAATTGAGTATACCTGGCCAAGTAGCAACTCGGCAACAACACAGCCAGCTGACCATATATCGATTGATGTGGTATACTCTGTCGCAGCAAAAATAAGTTCTGGAGCACGGTAATAACGAGAGCAAATGTAAGAAATATTCGGTTCGCCCTTGACCTGATGAGAAGATAAATAAATAGTACAGACTAAGAGCAGCACTTGAAGCTAATGTGAGAGCAATGATAAAGAAGAAACAAAATTCTTTCTCCAATGTGCTTCGAGAATAATTATGCTTGCATTTACATACTTTCATTTCCTCAAAATGTCATACATTTTCATGATGCCAAAGTATTAATCCTTTGTAACACAAGACAATTTTTTTTGTTATATGCACACAAATACACACACAATAGAAGCATACCAATACTTTTGCGCTCCCAGAATCACATAGCTTGACTTGGTGAGTGAGAGGATCTACCTGAAAAGAGAGCGATGAATCATAAATAATAGATTTTAGCTAATAGAGCTAGACAAATATACAGTTACTGCAGCCAGGAAGCATACCAAAACATTTTGTGGCTTAACATCTCTATGGCAAACACCAGGAACTGTATGAATATAAGACTGTCCCCTGAATAACCGAAGAAAATCCAAGTAAACTCTCATGTGACCTAGCTCATCATCAGTGCAAAACCTACTGATGGACCTAGGATATTTGAATTTTTCAATATTCGATATCATTAATTAGAATTTAGTTAGGAGAATCATATCCACTGATGGACTTACAAAAGTCCTATTGCAACAAATTCTAATAAAATATGAGTTGATGGTATGTAAGGAACCCAATTTTACTATGCATTGTGTATTTAGATAGTATCTAGATGGAACATTCTTATTTCAAGTTTAAACAAATGTAAGTATGTTTTGATCATACCTGAATATTTCAATAAAATGAGAGAATTTTATCACAACTTGTAGAATTATATAAAAGATTACCCTATAGATAATTAATTTAATAAATCATGATTAAATATTATAAAAAATATTTTAAAATGAAAAAAATTTGAGTTCACGTGGGCCTGAAGTCATTCTAGTCAAATCTTTCAGGCTCTCGAAGGGTCTGAAGTCATTTGACTTCAAGCCCTGTGTAGGTCTAAACTTGAAATCATGTACTGTGATAGGCTTTTTTATATATTAATATATTATTTAATATATTAATTTATATTAATCAAATATAAAAAAACATCTATTTATATTTTTGAAATCATGTTGGAAAAGATATTTTTTTTTAACTGAAATATTTTTTCTTTGTTTACCTTACGTATTGTAGTCAATTCCTATAATATATTATTTTAAATTAAAAAGTCTGAAAAAATAGATTTAGATATCTCGGAATTCTAACTGAGAAAGAGAAAGTGATAGAAAATTCTTAACGAAAGAGGTTTAAGAGGAAGATCACTAAATTTGATACGTCATTTGATTAAAAAAAATCTTATTATATTTTTGATAACTCTTAATTTTCACGTGCATCTTTGATAAAAAGCCTTACGTCGAATGGCCAGAACCAGATTTACCGTTTTGGGACTTACCACAGGAACGCAAATAGATCGTTCAAATGTGGGCCAAAGAGTCAAACGTGCATTAATGGAATCTGACTGTGTTTCCTAAACCGTGACACTGTTTCTATTGGGATGGATGAGAAGAGACAAACTTGAAGGTTTGCACCGTAACTAGGCATGCAGGAAATCGCCATTGGGGGTGGTAGCTTGTGCAGAGGCCAATGATAGTGTGAGACCGATCCCAACAAGGGTACCTGTCACAAAAAGGGTGACTGTATGTTGGGTACATATTTATTAAAACACATGACTGAAGGCGCCGATTCTTTCCTTTATAGTCTATTTATCAAACTGTTCTTCTATATTAAAATGGGCAAAATTTAAAAGAGTTTTTTCTCTAAATCAGAAAAGAACGTCTTTTTATCCAAGAAAGAAACCCCATCCTATTATTCAATTATATATATTTGTTAATTAGTCTGGGAATCAATTCTCAACTCCACTAGGGTAAATTAATACCAATAACTGACTTCTTTGTACAAAAGATTATTATAGTAAGACAAAATATCTTTTTCGTGATTTCCCTGTCTATATTACTATACAAAATTATTTAGTATTGTTTTTTCTCAATTAAATTTTGAGCTAGTTAGACACGTATACTTTTTTTATAAAAAAATAAATATATATCATCAAAGAAATACACAAACATACAAAAACCTAAGATCCCTATACATATCATGTCTGACGAAATATCGTATCGGTGGAGGTATCCATGTTATGATGTATAAGTGCTCTCAAGTACCATCACTCTCATGTATACCAACAGATTCTCATCATAGCTCATCATCAGTTGCACTTCGGTCAATCACTTATCTTCTATACAAACTACACAAGATTAAGCATGTCTTCAGGGCTATGGTGCAACGGAAGAGTGACTAGTTATTATCTCAGACATCGGCGGTTTAAGCCTTAGCTACGACATATTTTATAAAAATTTTCCTTCAAATGAGGCGCAAACCCTAGGACACTGAGCTTCTAGACCGTCCGTCGCGAGCGCTTCCTGATTTACATTGGCGCCCTGTGGGAAACATTCGTGGGACCGGGCCTGTCACCCGAGGTTCGACATTATCCAACCTCGTTAATATTTTTTTTTACAGGAGATCGAGCATCGACCGATCTCTGTTAATCAGTCTCACTATGTCTGTCCGTCTATAGGTGGCTCCATATCATATGCCACCTAACGTCCTCACTAGCTATCCTCACTATCCATCCTCTAGTGGTCTGGCTCATCTGCTCTCCTGTGCGGTCCAAGTTGAGGCCAAAATGGTGCAGAAATGCTTACATCCTCAAACTACCTACCATCCCTGTCCCTTACATACTTTTATCAAGTGGTCAACTATCAATAGATTTGCAATATCTTTACTGTACATAAGTCATTTGCTGCAGACTATAGATATATCATTTTGGTAGATCTATTCACATATATAGGATTTTTAACAAAACCCCAGCTAAAAATAGATTTGGGACGTCTTTATCGCGAATTGTTTGTTGCTGATTAAATAGATCATTCAAGATGAATCTATTCACCTAAATCATCATCAACGAATATATGCTCACACGCTCAAGATATACGAGCTCATACCACACCCTCTTGTGTTATACATAATCTCATACATCCCTCTCTCAACAAACTCAAGATGCATCATAAGGCATTCATAATCTTACCTCTTGCTCACCAACCCAAGGTGTTGAGGCAATCTATGATCCGGAGTGACCATAAGTTTTGATGTTTGGGCAAAGGGTTTAAGTTAGATTTACCCTTGTGTATTTGATATGTATATGTGAGTGTGCAGGATGTACATGTTACACATATTGGCTTAGCTGAACGGCCTCGGTACGGTGAAGGATGGCATGGAGACAAGCCGCGGGCTTGTGTGCGCACCTGAGGGACTATGAAGAGCAGGGACGATGAGCTGAGGGGCGCGGACTTCGAGGCATGCGTGAAGGATGACATGGAGGCAAGCTAGAAGCTTGCGTGCATCCGAGGGACGGGAGCCGAAGATGAAGAGGGCGCGAAGGCAATAGTCGAGGCTGCTGGTGAGGGGTCAGCTGAGTCATGAGGGTACGAGTGCTGAGTGATTGCACTCGGGAAAATCCTAAGGTTCGAGTGCTGAGAGAAGTGTACACGGGAAGGGAAACCTTAGGTGTGTGAGTGGACCAGTCGACTATCCTTGGGGCAGTCGACTGATAAAACTCATAGAAAGTTTTCGGTTGGGAACCAGTCGACTGCCCTGGGAACAGTCGATTGGTAAAGTCAAAAACTAACCGTAACAGCGAGCCATTGGACTGCTGTTTAGCTGGACCAGTGGCGAGGGCACCAGTCGACTGCCCTGGTAGCAGTCGACTGGTGGCGAGGGTTTCAGCCTTAGTTCTATTTAAGAGGACTTCGTGTTGGCTGAAAGGTTTGACGAATTTGGCTTTGGGTAAGAGCCAAATAGTAGTCTAAGTGCTCAGATTATTGTCGAGAAAAAAAAAAAGGTATGTGGCGAGGATTATCATTGCTAGCCAGATTATAGTTCTAACTCCTATCAAGGAGACTTCGTGACAATGGCTGAGCCGTTTGAGGGTATTTAGGCTTTGGGTAGCATGATCCAACATCAGTAAAGTTGATTGTCCATTTGTGGCTGATTAGTTTCGACAAAGCGACAAGCTAGATAGGTTAATGATATCCAGGAAATCTTGATTAGTCACCCTTAGGGGTGGATACCAAGTAAATCGAACGAATCGAAGAATTGCTATTCACCCCCCTTAGCAACCGTACAAGATCTAACAAGTGGTATCAGAGCGGGGTCGCTCGTCTACGGACTAACCGCCGGGAGAGCAAAAGGCTAGAGGAAAATGGACGGAGAAGGTCCGCTAGGATGGGATATCCGGATTCCACCTTCGTACGACCGCGACAATTTCGGTATTGGAAAGGTAAAATGTCATATTTTCTAATGACTAATATTGAAGATTGGATGTGTATAAAAATAGACTTCGATTCTCCCAAGGACAAAAAGGGAAGGATTCTTAAGAAGAAGAAGTGGACCGAGGAGCAAATTCATCAATCCGAAATCAATAACAAGGCAACCAAAATGTTAATCAATTTAATACCTAATGACATTTTGGATAGGATAGGTGAGTATAGGGATGCTAAGGAATTATGGAGCAAGCTAGTAGCGCTTCATGAAAACCCTACACGAGTAGAAGAAGAAGAAGAAGAGCCCAAGGAAATGAGCTTAATGGTCCAAGAAGAGGAGAAGGACCAATCGGATGAGGAGAGGAGCTCGACATCCGAAGAGGAGAAAAAGGAAGAAGAATCATCTACCTCCTCAAGTGAAGTACGCACAAGAAGATAAGAGACCATCTCCAATGCCGGAACAAGAGGAAGCATCCACTTCATCCAAGGTTGAAGAAGAAGTCAACCTAGTCTCTACCTCCACCAAGCAAAGACAAAGATCATATCATATGCTTTGGGTGCAATGAAAAGGGACACTACAAGGACAAGTGTCTAAAGAGTAAGAAAAAGGAGGTAAATTCTAAACCCATCTCAATTCATTTAAATTCAAACATGGGTTGTAGGAATGAGGAAGCTCAAAAGAAAAGAAAGAAAATTTGATGCTTCACATGTGGTGAGTTAGGACACTACCACATAAAGTGCCCAAGGAGTAAAGAGTTCAAGAAAATGGAGCACTTGAGAAGATAGGAGAAAGAAGAAAGGGAGAAGAAAAGAAGCTCACATCAAGGGGAGCTACAAGGGTAAGGGAGATAATCCCTAACCTTAAATTTAAATGTAATTCAAATTTAAGTTCCTCCGTGCATAAAAATAGTGTCAATTATTCCTCTATGCATGTTAGAATTAATGAAAAATGTGTGTTCGTGCATAATCATGGGTTTAAATATCATGATAGGAATAGGGTTAACAAGGTAGATCAAAACCCTAAGAAAAGCATGCATCATGATAAACCTAGGACCTTTGTACCTAAGGATCAAGGCATAAATCCAAGAAGGGGAGGCATATGCCTAGAAAAATGGTAGGTCTAGGAATGTCCAAAGTGGACATATGGACTTTAGGTTTAGAAGTTTAGAAAAAGGAAAATCAAGCCTTGAGGGCAAGACTTGATACATTGGAGAAGACCCTAGAAAGGTTCAAGTTGGATCTAAGGGGTTAGATATGGTGTTGGGTAGTTTAAAACCTAACTATGATAGATCGGGGTTGGGATACCGGTCTAAGGTCTCCAATGCCAAGGAAAAGAAGTATGCTAGGAAAGTATATAATCATGACAAGAAGGAGAAGTCCAAAAATGGCAAGGGGTGCCATTTAAAGGGAAAGAAAATGACTTAACCAAAGACAAGGTGTCTAAGGTTAAGAGAGTTTATTTTGTAGGCCAAGAATCACCGGGGGCCCACCGGTGTAGTCTAGTGTGGATTGAGTCGCCTAGGGAGGTGGTTAGGGCAAAGAGCTCAAGGGGGAGCTCAAGGAGCCTTTGGGGTCCATGGTAAATGGATCTCAAGAGATGGTTTCTCTAGAAAGTCTAGGTGAATTAGGAAATGTGCCAAAAGGATTGGAAGACTAAGGTAAGTCTTAATCCTAGAGAATTGGCACATTAAAAGGAGAATTATGGAGAAAAAGGTGAAAATAGGATTATATTTGATAAAATTAGGTTTTAATGTGTGATTACCATATAATTCAGTGATAGAAATGAACTATGATCAAGTATAAGAAGCTACATTGAAGAGAAGTTACAATGAGGACTTTTGGAGAAGTTTGAATGATACAATTTAGGAGAAGTTGAGTTTCGTGCCAATCTTGGGATCTAGAGTACATTTGTTTGGAAATATATTTTTCCCAAGTAGACATAGGCTCCACAAATCTCTCCACGAAATTTCAGAATTTTTGGAGATTTGTAGAATTAATTAAGCGTTTCTGAAATTAAGCTGAAAACCTGAAATTTAAGTATCAGTCGACTGCCCTGGGGGCAGTCGACTGATCATACCCAGAAAATATTCTGTTTGTTTTGGCAGTCGACTGCCCTGGGCAGTCGACTGATCAGTAAGTTTAGAAAGAAAAGACATATTGGATAATAGGATATGACCTTAAGGGTGCGTTTGGTTGAGGGTTATCCTTGATAATCTTGGTTATCCATCCAAGGTTATCAACAAAAACCTTGTTTGGTTTAGATAATCAGCGATTCCCAAGTAATGATCGATGCCCGATACGTCAGCAAAAAGGCATGCAACCCAGAATCACAAAACCTTAGGAAAGTAAGATTTTTCTTGATTCTCATGTTATGAAACTTATCTTTCTAAAATTATCCTCCAATATTTACATTTAAGACGAAAATAACTATTATAATATATTAACTTCCGAAAACATTATTCACGATCGATGAACGACAACCACGGCCGGCGACCACCGCTGGTGTCCACGGCCGACGACCACCGACGGCGACCACCGCTGGCGATCGACGGCCAGTGGCGATCGTCGGCGACCAGCGGCGAACACCGACGAACGACGGCGATCGACGACGATCGCCGGCGACCGCGACGATCGCCGGCGACCGGCGACGATCGCCGGCGACCGGCGACGATCGCCGGCGACCGGCGACGATTGCCGGCGACCGGCGACGACGTCGACAGCCCGTCGACGATCTATGTCGATCGTCAGCGGTCGGCGGTCGGCGCCGACAATCGACCGCCAGTGTTTGACACCGACTGCCTACGCGGACACCGACAATCGACGTCCTTAAGTCTAAACAAATAAAATTATCTAAACAAATTCTAAAGGGTAATATGGTAAAATATTATATTAGGTTATAGACTATTACTTCCAAACAAACAAGATTTTATTTGATTATCTAAATTGAACCAAACAATTTCAGGTTATGTTTCATTCCCCATAACCTTGGTTATGTGATTACTTGGTAATGACATAACCGAGGTTATATATGATAACTTGAACCAAACGCACCCTAAAATTAAAATCCTTGGGTATGCTCTTTGAATAAAGGTTTGTCTCATGGTTTAATGGTGATTGTATGAAATAAGGTCTTATTGATATCACAAAATTTAAGGAGGATTGATGAGTGCTTAAGATTCATTGGATGATATTGAATGTTAAGTTTTTAATGAATGAAAGGATATGGAAGTTTCCCATATGTATCTAGGATTAAGAGATAAAAAGGGGGAGACTTTCATCATATTAAGGATACATAAAAAGGAGAGTTGAGGACAATTCCATGTGTCAAATTATAATGGTTAGCCTTGACAAACACATGGAATTATATATAGACTTTTGATTTGATACAAAATGACCATGTTTTAGGAAGATAGAGAATGTACCAAAAGTCAAGCACATTTGATATTTTCATAGAATCATACTTTTCTAGGATAGGGTATATCCTAACAAATGTTCTTGCAAATTTTTAGATTTTTCCGGATTTTGGTGAGTTCTTTTTGGCACTAGGGGTAAGGTGTCTTGGGGCAATCCTTTAATGGTGTCAAAAGGGGAAGAACTTGGTGTTAAGTTGGGGTAGAACTTAACCTTGGTGAATTGAAAATTGGGAAAAGACATAGGTCAAGGGGGAGGTTGCCTCTTGTTTGCCTTAATTTTCATAGGAAATTTTTGGTTTTGTGTCAAACTTGGGAATGATGATAGATACTGTTAGTGATATGAGAAAAGTGTCCTAAGGTAATCGTCTTATGATGTAAACATTTATATTAATAAATGATAATTCACTATTTGAGTATACATGTTTTGTGTATTTGATTGGGATCTTAAACTCATCTACTGAATGTCCGCAATACAACTTACAGCATAAGAGAATTTGTGATGGGATCACAACTAGTGATTATCTCTAATGTGCAATTATGAAGTATTGAAATTATCCCTAGTCGATGAATTGATAAAAACGGACACTATCAATTCTGTTGAGACTAGCATGGGTTATTCTCTAATCAGCTGATTCTCACTGGCTGGTGACATTGGGATGCCCGGAGATAAACATGGATGCTAGTTAAGGGAACTAGTTCATTGGAGTGACTAGCTGTAAGACTTCATATGGGAATCTACATGTAGATATGTCAATGAAGTTCTTACTGCGGCTTAAGTGCGATGTTCCTTTGACTTGCGGTGTTCAAGTCATCTTGGTCATGGAGACTTATACTTTAACATCTTAAGCAAACATCTCCAAGGAGGTGTGGACCCAGGATGATTGGGTATAAGCCGAAGTGCCCGAAGATGTTTGAACAGCCTACAAAGGATTCACCACTCCTTGCGAGGAGATGTATACCCAGGCCTATCGTCGGATTGTTACTCAAAACCTCTGGCCAGAGTATATCATGTTTAGAGTAAGAGTCTCTAAAACACATGAGAGTAATTAGAAATTCAAAGGACGAGAAAGACACAACTTGGGCTAGGTGTGACGTAGTCAGCCTAGTGGGGACTGACACCATAGACCGTGTCCTGAACCAAGTGGGTATAAGGTGGTGAAGGGAATGAGGCACGATTCATTAGAGCTGCTGAAGGGTTTTAGAATAATTTCTTCTGAGGTCAAACCGTTGATCTTTCGATTAATTGGGGGTCATGATGTACTACTAGGTGCCACTCATGATCGTTCTATAATTGGTTGATTATAGACGGCCAACATAAATCGAAAGCCTATTTAGTCACACGCACTACGAGTAATCCGAGGGATTTAAAACGAGTTGAAAATTGGATTTTCCGATCAAGAGAAATAAGTCGAATCTGAGTTAATCAGAGGCGCAATGGAAGCTAAAAATGGCTAAGTCTTTTGAAGGCTTTTTGGGCGAATTAAATGAGTTTAATTCGCGACCGGTTCGGGTTGGTTTGGCCGGCCAAAGAGGGTGCCAAAAACCCCTTTGGTGGCCGGCCACAATAGAGGAGAAAACCAATTAATTTTGGTTTAATTAATAAAATAAATCTAGCGCGATTTGTTTTATAAATTATGGATAAATAAATTTGTATAAAGAAATTTATATAAATAAATTTGTAGAAATTTATTCTTTTTATGGAAGTTAAAATAATCCATGAATTGGTTTATTTTAATTTTATAAAATCAATTATGAATTGATTTTTTCATAATAAGAAAGTTTATAAATTTCTTATAAAATTTATTCCATAATTTAAAGAGAAGAAGAATTTGTTTTATTATAAATTAGTTATAATAAGACTCGGCTTAAACGAAATAAGTAATAAGAAAATTTATAAGATAAATTTCTTATAACTAATTCCGTTAAATCCGTTAATTCTGTTTAGAGGGAGACTTAGCAAAGGAGTTGCTACTATATAAAGGAACCAAAGGCTAGCCCTTATTCCGCATCAACTAATAATAGAGCTCTCCCTCTCTCTCTTAATCTCTTCTCCTCTCCCTCTCCCTCTCTTGCCTAGGGCCGGCGCCCACCCTAGTGGTTTAGGGCCGGCGCACCAAACAACTTCCCCTTTGAAGTTGGCGTGAGCAATCAAGAAGAAGGAGAACCCGAACAAGAAGAAGAAGAAGCGGATAGCGACTCCTCTCTTCTCGGAATTCGATTCCGTTACTTCATTGGTTAGTTTTCTAATTTTTCTCTTGTTCTTCTAGTTGTGCCTTCCGAGAATCTAGTAGTTCTCGTCGGCACAAAACTCGTGACTTTGCGAAGTCATCCCGAAGAGAACTCGGCGTGGACGCGAATAGAGGCGAAACTTCCAAGGGACGCTACGGTTGGATCTCGTCCCTTTTCTTCGAGTTACGCGAGGTACTTAGTAAATTAGTTTACTTTTCCGCAAAGTTTTATTTTATGATTATGTCAACACACTATAAGGTTGCATGCTAGATACGAAGTTAAAATAATTTAGGAAATTATTTTATGCAAATTCTTCCGCTGCACGTAAAAATTTAAAATTATACGAACTCGTATCCTTATCAACATGCACCCGGTCCCAACAGTGGTATCAGAGCCGGTTAGTGTTCGACTTAATCATATAATTGTTTTGTGGAAAACTTTGTCATGATCTTAATTTCGAAAAAAAATTTCAATTATGGAAACTTTCCAATTATAATAATTTTTAGATTTAGGAATTTCTAAGTTTGGAAATCCTCATGAAATTTCGCAAACTTTTGAAATATTCTAGTTTCTAAATTTTTATAATAATTGTGAAAACTTCCCATCTTTGGAAACTTTCCAATTTTGGAAATTTTTCTATTTTAAAAATTTTCCAATTTTGGAAATATGTAAGTTTTCTTTGTACCGGAAACTTACAATTATTCTGAAAACCAATTTTTGAAATCTCGCGATTTTGGGCACTTACTTTTGAGAAAGTCTAGACAAATTTATGGACAATTAATTGACAATTAAATTTGAATTAGTTTTTAAATTGACAACAAAATTCTTTATTTTGGATTGAGCCTCGGGGAGCCGTCCAATTTAAAGTTAGTTGTTGTAATTTAATTTCCCAATTTTTTAATTGAAATTGTCATGTTTGATTTGGATTGAGCCTCGGGGAGCCGTCCAATTGGATTTACAACACATCACTTTTCTTTGGGTATCTGAGCCTCGGGGAGCCACCCTTAGAAAACGATTTGTTGTAATTAATTAAATCCATGAATAAAATATGTTGAAGAGGTGATGCTCTTACATATTGTTGTCTCCAAAATTAATTAGGAAAATGGTTTCCTATAGAGTTTTCTTAAATGAGATTTTCATGAAAATAATATGTAGTTTAATTAAGGGATTTGTCTCTTAGTAAGATTTGATTTAGAGAAATCAAAGTCTTGAACATATTATTTCCGAAATTAATTATGACAATTTAGGAAATTGTTTCCCAAACAATTCCTTCAATAAAGTATGAAATTAAAATAAGGAAATCCGGTTCCTAATTCAATTCATGAGACTTGATAAATTAAGTCACATACATACTTTATTAAGGAAATCGTTAGTCATGACATAATGTCATGAATGTGCTTAGAAAAGATGAGACCCAAAACCCCTTACAAATATTAAGGCCAACACCTTCCAATAATATGGTTAGAATCGGAGTTTTGTTTCTCGTTTGGGTTGATGGACACATCCATGCCCGACTTGAACCTCAACATGTTCAAACCATGGAATTAGTTTATGAATAATATAGTTGGAGTCAGAGGACAATCATTAGTTTTGGTTGTTGGACACATCCAAGCCTGACTAAGCGGTTGAATGAGCTCCAACCATGTTAAAACTATTTCTTGATTAATGGGTCAGCCTTAAGCTTGGAGCATCGATTTGTTGTGCCACAGCCAAGGTCGATGTAAAGAGAGGTGCAGTTGGGTGCTATGTATACTGTTACATACTTGTTAATGAGTTAATAACCCAATGATTTATGTAAACATATAATTAGTTGATAGCATAAAGTGATAGTTACATATATGTGATGTGTAACCGGTATAATTACCTACATTCATAGCTAAGAAAAACTTGATGGCCACAGCCATGGTGGTTCTTACCTATGGTTGGATATCAACCTATTTGGAGATGTTCCTACGATCTCCCGAATTGATAATGAGGGTTATTCAATTTGAAAAATAAATAGGATTTCAATTTATGTATATTGATACATTCTTTATCAATCTTCTCACATAATCTCAATTTGTATTTCTAGGATAATCACTCGATCATGTCTTCTCTGAATCTGCGTTCCATTTTGGACACCAATAAACTAACTGGGCCAAACTTCATAGACTGGCTTCGAAACCTGAGGATAGTCCTCAAGGCAGAGAAGCTTGCCTATGTCCTTAAAGATCAACTTCCCAACCATCCTCCAGAGGGTGCAACTCCAGAACAATTAGTGGCCTATCAGAAACATGTGACTGATTCTGAACTTGCGAGTTGCATTATGCTAGCCTCTATGGTACCTGAGCTGCAAAAGCAGCATGAGCATATGGATGCTTATACCATCATCTTCCATCTTCATGAGTTGTTTGAAGAGCAGGCGAGATCCGAAAGGTTCGAAGTCTCCAGACTCCTCTTCACCACTAAGATGCAGGAAGGCACTTCTGCCTCGCAGTTTGTGCTAAAGATGTTGGGGTACATTGAGCGACTGAGCGCACTCGATTTTGCAATGGATCATGAACTAAGTATTGACTTAATTCTGAATTGTTTGCCCAAGAGTTATTCACAATTTGTGATGAACTATCGGATGAACAAACTAGAGACAACCATTCCTGAGTTGCTCAACCTGCTGAAGACTGTAGAGCCTTCTGTAAAGCCGGATCAAAAAGCAGTACTGTTAGTTGGTTCCTTGAAGAAAGGTTCTAAGAGGAAGGCCAAAGAACATAACAAAGGGAAGAAGAAAAAGGCCAAAAAGACTGAAAAGAAACCAAAAGGAACTTGCCATCACTGCGGCAAGGAAGGTCACTGGCGAAGAAACTGCAAGGTTTATCTTGAGTCCTTGAAGAAGAAGGCATCCGATGCCCCATCCTCTTCAGGTATCTTCGTTATTGAATGTCACTCTATTTTCTCAGATACCTGGGTACTTGATACTGGGTGTAGCTCACATATATGTAATGACATACAGGGGCTAAGGAATAGAAGAAGACTCATCAAGGGAGAAGCGAATTTGCGGGTTGGAAATGGAGCAAGGATTGCTGCTATTGCCATCGGAACATATTTGCTAAAGCTCCCAACTGGACGTATCTTAGAACTGGATAATTGTTATTTCGTTCCTTCGTTAATAAAGAACATTGTATCCATTTCATGTTTGAATGAAAAAGGTTATCATTTGACTTTTAGTAACAATTGTTATTACATAACTTTAAATGGCGTTCTTTATGGGAATGGAACTTTGTGCAATGACATCTACACGTTAGATTTATCCAGTGACGTTTTCAATATCGAAGTTAGCAACAAACGTGCTCGAATAGATAATCGAATAGACTCCTACACGTGACACTGTCGTCTTGGCCATATAAGTAAGAAACGCATGACCGAATTACACCGATGTGGAATTTTGGAATCATTTGAACCCGGTTCATTTGATACATGTGAATCATGCTTAAAAGGCAAGATGACCAAATTACCCTTTTCCGGAAAAGGTAATCCAGTGGGAGAGTTGCTTGGTCTAATACATACCGATGTATGTGGACCAATGTCAACTCCTGCACAAGGAGGCTATAGCTACTTCATCACCTTTATCGATGATCACTCACGATTCGGGTATGTGTTCTTGATGAAACACAAATCTGAAGCTTTTGATAAATTCAAAGAGTTCAGAAATGAAGTAGAGAAACAACTTGGCAAAAGTATTAAAATACTTCGATCCGATCGGGGTGGTGAATACTTAAGTTAAGAGTTTCAAGATTATCTAAGGGACAATGGGATATTATCCCAATGGACTCCGCCATATACACCACAGCATAATGGTGTATCTGAGAGGCGCAACCGAACCTTGATGGACATGGTTAGGTCTATGATGAATCATGCAACTCTTCCAAAATCCTTTTGGGGCTATGCACTAAAGACAGCTGTTTACTTGCTAAACAGAGTCCCGACTAAGGTAGTCTCTACTACTCCATATGAGATTTGGAATAGTAAGAAACCTCACTTAACTCACCTTAAGATATGGGGTTGTCCTGCTTATGTGAAGCGGGTTGTATAAGACAAATTGGATGCTAAGTCTGATAAATGTCTATTTATTGGATACCCTAAGGAAACGAAAGGTTACCAATTCTATCATCCCTTGGAACAAAAGGTGTTTGTTTCAAGGCATGCTGTATTTCTAGAAAAGGAATTTCTTTTACAAGAAAACAGTGGGAGTAGCATTGAACTTGATGAAGTCCAAGAAACTCCAATAGACATTACAGAGACACCTAGTTTAGACCCACAACCAATACCTCATAGTGATGAGCTATCAGTTGAACCTAAAACTACACCACCTCTTCGTAGATCTGATAGGACACGCAATATTCCAGAGAGATACGGATTTCTCGTAAGTGAATCGAACGACGTGTTACTCATAGGCGATGACGAACCTATCAGTTATGAAGATGTTCTGAATAGTTCAGAAAGGGACAAATGACTTGAGGCCATGAAGTCGGAAATGGATTCCATGTACGAAAACCAAGTATGGGACTTGGTTAACCCACCTGAAGGGATTAAGCCCATAGGGTGCAAGTGGGTTTTCAAGAAGAAAACGACATGGAAGGTAATGTTGTTACCTTTAAGGCTAGATTAGTGGCAAAAGGATATCGTCAGAAGCAAGGAATTGATTATGACGAAACCTATTCGCCAGTAGCTATGCTTAAATCCAATTCGGATGCTCCTAGCCATAGCAGCTCATTATGATTATGAGATATGGCAAATGGATGTGAAAACGGCTTTCCTTAATGGAAACCTGCTTGAGGATGTATACATGATACAACCTGAAGGTTCACATCGGTTGATAAAACCAAGTATGCAAGCTTCGACGATCCATATATGGACTGAAGCAAGCATCTAGGAGCTGGAACATCCGTTTTGATGAGACAATCAAAGAGTTTGATTTCTCACAAAATCCTGACGAACCTTGTGTGTACAAGAAGGTTAGTGGGAGTGCAGTCGTATTCCTAGTATTATATGTCGATGACATCTTACTTATAGGAAACGATATATCAGTTTTACAGACAGTTAAGATTTGGTTGTCCAAAACTTTCTCCATGAAAGACCTGGGAGAAGCAACCTATATCCTTGGGATTAGAAATCTA
>JAGFNQ010001940.1:0-26191 GCA_024364735.1 Boesenbergia rotunda | reverse complement strand
CGTGAACGCTTTTCGATTTATTCTGATAGTCGGTAAAAAATTTTCGTGGAGTCGAGTCAATCGTCTGAAGTTTGACGTTATCAATTTCATTAATCTTTTATATTCATTATTTATACAACATGGCTATCATCTATAGATTTTAGTTTTCATCTAAGAATCATGAAATCTACATTAATCATATACGACATGACATATCATATATAGATTCTGGATTTCTTCCTCATGAGAACTTCATCTTTGCCCTCGGGAAGAACAATGTCTAGCAGCTCTTGAAACAGTTCCTTACTATCATAGTTAGTGTTGGAATCCAACGATGACAAAAGAGAGTTTATTTCCTCTACAATTGATTGTGTTAGCCATAAACTCACAAAGTATGAGATATGAAAATAAAACAAGAAAAGATGGAACGAACAATTTATTATATCTAACATAATTTCCAAACATTCATATATGAGTTTATATAATCCTACAATAATCAAAATCAATTCCAATATTAGAAACAAAAATATAAAAAAACGAAAGCTTTAAGTCTACATTGGATCAGCATGCAATGCAGTACTGGGTGCAAACCAAACTAGGATTGGCCGCCGCAGCTTTGGTGACGATAATTAAGGCAAACGCAAGGAGGCGAAGCTTTCGTCCTCCGTGCCGTAAACCAAGTAATCATTACAGTGTTGGCCCTGAGACGGTTTGATGGGGGCGCTAGGATGAGCGAATCGTTTTTTGCCATCAAGTTATCACTACAGCCAATCTCATACAAGTCAATCGAGATATAACATCCTGTTTAAAAACTTTTTAAACAAAGAAATTAAATTTAATTCCATCAGAAATTGAATTCAATTCTCATGTTTAGAATGAGTTAGTAAATATATAATTGAATTGAATTTCTTGATTTGGAATCTATCAGAATTGAATTCAATTATTATATTTTTATCATTTTGTCCTTCATCCAAAATGACACTGAGTTAGTCGATAATAGTGTTCCATATCAATCAATTGACTGATCGATTAAGGAATCTGTCAATTGATTCAGCAATCGATTAGCACTAAGTTTTTCGCGAACAAAAATCTTCTTAATGGATTGGTTGATCGATCAAGGAGAGCTTCAATCGATTAGGTGATGGCGTTGTTATAGCGAGAATAGAAATTTTCCTAATCGATTGAGTAATCGATTTGGGATGCTTTTTGAATCGATTGACCAATCGATTCAGGTTGAGTTGCCGGAGTACGAGAAAGACTACGCTGGAGATGATAAGAAATAGGGTTGCATGAGTGAGAAATAAGGACTATTTAGTAATTTTTATTTTTTAGAAGAATTCATTTCACAATTCAAACTTCTTTAGGTCTGATTTATTTTGAAAAATTTGAAGGGAATTGAATTATAATTTTTTATCAACTCCCGATTGAAAATGTATTTTAAACGATGGAATTAAATTTTAATTTTTGAAGAAATTCAATTCCACCTTTTTTTTAAGGGGATTTAAATATAGTTCCATTTCAAATCCGAAGAAGTATCATTGCAATAAGAAGAAGCTACGCACAAGAATAGAGTACTCCAAATTTCTCATCCCTTTCCTCTGTATCCACTATCCAAACCTTCAAATTGTTAACATACTATTCTGTTTTTTTTTTTTTTTCATTTCCAATCCTCCCAATTGTTAATATAATATTCTGATTTTTTCGCCATGGTCCGTGTGAGCAGTAGATCATCAACGTGCAAAGAAAGTACAAGACGACATCAAAATCGAAATGATGTCTGACAGAGCTACCACCGGCGTCCATGTCGGAGTCGAATTCAGCGTGATGAGATCATATATACGCCGCTACCATCACTTCGTCATGTTCTTCAATCTTCAAATCGTGACGCCGCATAGAGCTTGCCCTTGTGAAAGGCTATGCCGTCGTAGTAATACTCACCTCCAGTTATCATATTCCACTTCTCATCTCCTGCATTAACAATGAACAAAAATTCTTTCCGCATAGAACGGCATAGTACAAAGACGACGTTATTATCTTCAGCGCCTTGACGGCCTCCAACTTCCGGTCGCCCACAGTGTGGATCGAAGGGGAGGAAGGTTGATATGCACGCCGGTGATAGGGTTAAGGACCTGCACACTAACCTTGAGCCAACCATGGGAAGATCGGACCACAGTCCTGGGGAAGCGAGTAGCGCGGCTTGGGATATCATACACGTACGCGGCCCTCCGATCAGCTGAAGAAGTTGCAGCTGATTTGAAAGTTATATTCTCCGTTTATAAGGAATTGTAGCGCCGGCGCAAGCCATGGGATCTGAGGACGTTGATCACCGGGGCTGCGGCAGATTTTATCGACCACGGCGGCCAATGCATGCTTACGGCGGCACAGCAAAACATGTTGTGGATCAAGAACTTAGATATACAGGATCGGTAATGACCTTACATCTTCAAAACTTAAATGTAGTGTTAAATATATAAGAATTTATATTATAAGGTCCGACTGTAGCATAGCAAGGGTCACGTTATAGTGTTAAAAATATAATAATTTTCACACTATAGGTAGGATAAAAATAAATATTATAGGAAGACTAATAAGCTAAGATTTGAAATATGAAACATGAAACATATAAATCCTCGCTGATAAAGTAATGAAGATAGTAGATTTGATGATGGAAAACTTGGATTTTAAATTATGGTACACATGAAAAAGTAAAACAAGAAATAGAGTAAGTATTTTTGTTTATAATTCTTTAAATGATGAAGTTGTTGGAGTAGTTAGAAAGAGGAATAGAATTGTAACTCTCAAGATAGTAATGACAAAAGAAGCTGTAAACGTAATTAGCATATATGCACATTAAATAAGATTAAATGAAAAAACTAAATCAAAATTTTAGGATGACTTAAATGAGGTATTATAAAATATTCTGTTATATGAAATGATTTTAATAGGATGTGATCTTAAAAGACATGTTAGGGTGAAATATGAGGAATATGAGTGGGTACATAGGGGTTATGAGTTTGGAACAAGAAATAAAGAAGAGAAACTATATTAGATTTGCGATATATAGCATATGATCTTATACTAGCTAATATATTTTTTTAAGTAAAAATATCACTTTGTCACATTTAAAAGTGAGAATAATAAATCACAAATTGAACTTTTTATGGTTAAGAAGAGGGATAGAAAGATTTGTAAAAATTGTAAGATCATCCTGGGAGAAAGCTTAACTACCTAATATAGGTTAGTAGTATTGGATATATGCCTTAATTATAGTATCAATAAAAAGAAGATATACACGACTCCTAGAATTAAGTGATAAATATTAAAGGATGGGAAACACAACATACTTAAGGAAAGGTAGGAGTAAAAGAAGTATGTGAAATATACAATAACTCTAATACGACATTAGATAAGATGGTATTAAAGTTCAAAATAGTAACCAAGAGTATATACTTGTGAGTCAAAAGGGCATGCAACACTAAGTAAAACATCTTGGTGGTGGAATAAGAAAGTATAGAAAAAAATGAAGGAAAAAACGAATTACATATTTGTAAGAACAAGAAAATTTAAAAAATATATATAATTGCCAAAAAAAAAGAGGCTACGAAAATAGTGAATGAAGCCAAGAAAATGGCAGCAACAGAGGTGACAACAGCCTAAGGTGATGCCCAATGTCACGCCCAACCACACCGGCCAGCCTCAGCACCCAACGACCGCTCGACCTCAACAACCGACCAGCCTCATCGCCCAGTGGTTGGCCAACCTTAGCACCCAGCCAGCCACCTTAGCACCCAGCTAGCCTCGACGGTGCAGCGGCCAGCCTCCTCAAGACTAGCTAGTCTGAGCTAGTGCCCGAGGTCATTGCTGGCGGGCGCTGCACCTTGCGGCCATGACTAGTTGTTGCCACACCTCTTGGCCATGATTGGTGGCCACTATACCTCGTCGTGACTAGATCCGGCTGGTGAGGGACGGGAAATGAGACGTAAGGGGAAAGGAGATCGGAGGAATCTTACCGCCGCACTCTCCAAGCTCTCATTCATCGCACCTCTCCAAGCTCTTGTTTGTCGTCATCGCTGTCGCCGTCGCCTCAAGAGTTGTAAATTTAGGGATTGCGGGCCTAATGTTTAAGTTAGGGTTTTGTACATGTGGACGAATCTATAATTTGTCACTAAGTTCATCATCAATTTGTAATTCGTCGTCAATTTCGCAACGAATTACTAATTCGCTGTCAACTTGGTGACGAATTTGAAATTCATTGATTCCAAATTTTTCGCCAAATTGGTGAATTAAGTTTAAATAAGTCTAATTCAAATTACCTTTTAATAATTTAGATTAAATTTATTACAAAATATAAAATGATATGTTATTTTAATATTTATTTTTAAAAAAAAAAAAAGTGGTTGCCTCTATTTTATTACAAAAGTCAATTGCCCTGATTTAATTATAAAATTGAGTTTATTGAATCCTTTCATGGTGTTACGAGCCAGAGAGTGAGCATTAGAAAATCATATCCTCTTTTTAGGGTTATGTATAGTTTGGCTATTTTTCGACTGAAAGATTTAAAATTTGTATTGTTCAAAATTATTATCATAATTTCAAAATGTTGATGTGTGCGAGTTTATATAACTCTACAATAATTGAAACCAATTCTTAAAAAATTATTAAAAAGAAAGCAAGCTTTAAATTTACATCAGATCAGCATGCACAAGACGGAGTAAACCAAACTAGCACCGGCCGCTGCAGCTCCGGAGATGACACGGAAGGCAAATTCAACGAGGTGAAGCTTTTGTCCTCCATGTTGTAAACCACGTTATCACCCAAGTCATTCGAGATGTAAATGGAGTTGGATTTCAAATCCGGCAATGAACAAGTATCGAGGCAAAGAGAAGAGGCTGCTGAGCCCATGAACAGAGCATACTTCCCCAACTTATTCATTGGGGTGATGACGCCTTGCTTTGTATCGATCTTCCAAACCTTCAATTTCTTAATATGATCTTCTGATTCTTTATGCATTGTACTCGCCCGTGCGGTCAATAGATCACCCGAAGGCGTGCAAAAAAAGTACATGTCGAAAGTATAATGGCAAATGTATGGCATAGCCACCACCTGCATCCTCGTCGGAGTCGAATCCGGCACGGCGAGATCGTACGCCGCCACGACCACCGCGTTATCTTCTTCAGATTTTGATACTGCATAGAGCTTGCCATTGTGGAAGGCTATGTCGTCGTAGTAATATAGATCACTAGGAATCATCGTCCACTTCTCATCTCCTGCGTTAGCGAAGAACAAGAAGTCTTCCCGCGCAGGAAGACTGAAGAACAAGAAGACGACTTTGTAATTGTCGCCTCGAGAGGGATCTGAGGACAACGCCGCCTTCACGACCTCCAAATTACAGTTGTGCAGTTTGGGGATCGAGGGCAGGTCGATCTGTACGCCGGTGATAGGATTTAATAGCTGAACACTAACTTCGTTGGTGGTAATTATGAGCCAGCCATGAGAAGATCCGGCGACTTTTCTAGAGCTATTGCTAGGAGCGTGGCTTGGGATGTCATACTCGCGGCCCTCTGATAGACTGAAGAAGTTGTAGGTGTTTCGATCGTTATTTTCTCCGTTAATGAGGATTTGGTTTTCCGGCACGAGCCATGGGATCTGCGGGTGTTGATCATCGGGGCGGCGACGGACCTTATCGACCGCGGCGGACCAACTTGAGCATACGGCGGCGCAGCGAAAGAGGTCGGGGGTGGAGAGCTGGGATAGGATTGAGTATAGCAGATCCATAGGAATCTCCGACCAGAAAGTAGACATCTAGTTGAGATATATGATGGTGGTGACGACGGCTACGGCAGCTACGGAAAGGGCAACAAGAGAATTGGATATTGCTCTTCCTTGCCTACTGCCCCTTTTTAAAGGGCGCCGTCTCTAAACTTTTGAAATTTACCATCTAACTAGTTCCGTTTTGTTGCTTAGTCTTTTTCGGAATTGTTTTTTTCACACATATTAATATTCATATGAATAAATCAAAATCGATATCTATATCAATTATTCGTTACAAATTATTAGTACAATAATATTTTATAATAAGGAAATAATCTATTTATATAAAATCGTTTTAAAATGCCATAAAATAAATTCAATGTTTTTAGAAAATTAAGGATTTGCTTCATTTTTTTATTTTTATTTTTTAGAAAATCATATTTTCTTATTTTTTTAAAAATAATTTTATTTCATTCTTTAATTTTTTAAAAAATACTATATCTTTTTATGAAAAACAAGGGCAGAAAAATACAAACCAAAAACGTTTTCTATAAAATCATATTTTCTACCGGAAATAAAAAATGAAAAACAAAACGCCCCCTAAAATTTTTATTTTTTTTAGTTGGAAAAAATATATAGCAAGATGTTTTATCATTTTAATTTTTTTTGCCTTAAATATAATTTAAATTTATGGGTAAATAGTTAAAATGGATGCATTTATAATACCGGAGGTTTTAACAATATATGTGATATTTGAATTTAATTCGAAACTCAAAAATATAAATAATTTTAACTCGGGGTTAGTTCCTAATAGAATTTGAGTTTGGTTCAAATTGTTTGAATTTTAACTCGGGCAGAATCGAAATATAATTTGAAATGACTTAAATTTCAATTTGATTCAAGTTAGTCAGACCTTAATTTAACATTTTTAATTAAAATTAGGTAGAAATAATTAATTCACTCCCGCTTGCAAATTTAATTTGAGAGTATTCCTGCTGACATGTACAGTGCTGTTATTGCCTTTCATTAATGGTGAGGTTTAGAGTATTCCTGCTGACCTAAAAAACAATAATCCAAAAATTGGCATGAATATTAGGTGTGTCCAGATGGGAAGACCATCGAAGCTGAAGCTGCACATGGAACAGTAACACGCCATTACCGTGTTCATCAGAAGGGTGGTGAAACTAGTACAAACAGTATAGCCTCCATCTTTGCCTGGTCTAGAGGGCTTGCTCACAGGTGTGAATGTCTTTACTCATCGTTATGATTGATTACTAATGTCATAAGGCAATCATCATGCATGAACTTTTGTTTGAGAGTTTTTTTTATCCTTGTTGATGATAATAATGCAGCAATAGCAAAGTATGTTTAGCCAAATTATCTAAGATTGGCTATTGGAACATTAATAATACCTAATGACTAATTACGTCATTAGGTATTTTATGACTAATCCTTGTTTATCAGTGGTTATCCCAATTATTTAATGAGTAATTAGATCCATATAATACCTAATGACTTATTATTTCATATGGGGCTAAACTATTCACTATAACACTCATTCTTGAGCTGGAACATGAATATTGAACAGTGCATAGATTGCTATACACAATTAATAGTATCACCTAAAAAGAAATATGTCAGTGGATCCATTCGATAACATATGGGTCATTTCATTCTTGGAGGAGATGTAGCAATGAACCAATGGTCGAGTGGCTTTGGTGAGCTCTTTGGAGGAATATAATTTTACTTGTCCTCAAACTGAAGTAACCCTAAGGATTCCATTTGCCAAAAATGGACAGAGAAAATATTGATTGCAAATGAGAGAAAAGTTAGGGTTCGTGTATGAGAAAATAGTCGATGAAACATCAAGACATAGAATCAAATAACTCTGTTTACTTTGACGATGGAAATGTTGGAAGAAAGAAAGGATTCTGATATGTACTCTAATGAGGTGTTTGATTCACAGAATTGAATAACTTTTCCTATGGAATGAAATAAACAAGAAATGCAATAGGAACATTTATTCTTGGTATATGGAATGGAATAAATGCTTCGTTTGAATTTCTATATTTGATTTTTAAAATTGTTGTTAAGTACAAATGAGGAATAGTTTTCATAATGACAATATATTCATACATGAAATATTTTGCTGGCTCGTTAAGCTTGCACACCTGCTTGGTCCAACTGACCCAGTAACATCAACCTCAAGGAATGGCAGAATCACTTTGATACCTTGTGGTGATTTGTTAGGGCAAAGTTAGATGATAACGCCAGACTGCTTGACTTCACTGAAAAGCTGGAAGCTGCTTGTGTTGGAACTGTTGAATCTGGGAAGATGACCAAAGATCTGGCGCTTCTCATTCATGGATCCCGGTATTCTTAGCTTCTATCTACTACAACTGCTTGAGCCACAACTATTTTCATGTTTTCTAATTAAAGTGTCTGTTTGCGCAGCGTCACTCGAGAACAGTATCTGAATACCGAAGAGTTCATTGATGCAGTGGCATCTGAGCTGAAAGCTAGGCTTTCTTTGTAAATCCCTTTGCGGCCAGCACAGTTATTTGCTCTTCCATGAGGTTGAATTTGCAAGTTTCTGAAGCTGGGAGTTGGGGAAGGTTCGTCACTTAGTTTACTTTAAATAAAAATTGTTTTCATGTTGGGAACAAACATTTTCCATTCTTCATTACTTCATTATCTATGGATTGTTGGTGAGCATTTAGTAGTTGGTACTACAACTCATCACCGATGCTTTTGATTGTTTTATGTATGACTCTTAAGTGCTTCATTATTAGAGAAATTAAAATTATGTTTGTTTTGCTGTATAAACATAAGTTGAACACAATTATAAAATAAAGCTATAGATGGTGCAAGAAATATTGTGAAATTTAAGCAGTCTTAATTTATAAAGTAGTAGTTTTTGTGAAATTTTGTTTATGAAATTTAAGTAATTTGAGTTTATATAGTAATTTTGATCAAAATTGTCAAAATTAGAAATTAAATGCATAAATGACTTGATTGATCTTTTAACTTGTGGCAATTTGATCTTGTGTGTCAAATGGATTTAAGTTGATTAAAAATTTAAAAATAAAGTAGGATTTATCTTTAAATTTGATGTAGTTTTGTTCCACTTTAAATTTGATCTTTTTTTTTTGTTCCACTTGAACATGCACTTAAGCTTGTAAAACTCAAAAAATAAAGACTAATCGTTTATGTGAGATTATTATGTGATGGACGAAGTTACTCAAATCATAAGTTTGGAGGATATGACATTCATCTAGGAATATAAAATCTTTATTATATTGCTCCCAGAGTTATGGTATAGCGGAAGGGTGATTAATTATCATTTTAGGCATCTGTGGTTCGATTTTTAACGTTCGTGCGAGCACTTCTCGATTTATTCTGGTGGTCGATAGAAAATTTTCGTGGAGTCACATCAATCGTCTGAGGTTTGACGTTATCCAATTTCATTAATCTTTTATATTCATTGTATATACAACATGGCTTATCATAGATTTTAGTTTTCATCTAAGAATCATGAAATCTACATTAATCATATACGACATGACATATCATATATAGATTTTAGATTTCTTCCTCATGAGACCTTCATCTTTGCCCTCGGGAAGAACAATGTCCAGCAGCTCTTGAAACAGTTCCTTACTATCATAGTTAGTGTTGGAATCCAAGGATGACAAAAGAGAGTTTATTTCCTCTACAATTGATTGTGTTAGCCATAAATTCACAGAAGTATGAGATATGAAAATAAAACAAGAAAAGTTGGAACGAACCATTTCTTATATCTAACATAATTTCAAAACATTCATATATGAGTTTATATAATCCTACAATAATCAAAATCAATTCCAATATTAAAAACAAATATATAAAAAAACGAAAGCTTTAAGTTTACATTGGATCAGCATGCAATGCAATACTGGGTGTAAACCAAACTAGGATTGGCCGCCGCAGCTTTGGTGATGATAATTAAGACAAACAAGGAGACGAAGCTTTTGTCCTCCATGTTATCACTACAGCGAATCTCATACAAGTCAATCGAAATAAACATCCTATTTGAAAACTATTTTTTTAAAATTAAATTTAATTTCATCATAAATTGAATTCAATTATGAATTAATAAATAACATAATTAAATTGAATTTCTTAATTTAGAATATATCAGAATTGAATTAAATTATTATATTTTTATTATTTTGTCCTTTATCCAAAATGACGCTGAGTTAGTCGATGATAGTGTTCCATGCCAATCGATTGACTGATCGATTAAGGAATTTGTCAATTGATTCAACAATCGATTAGCACTGAGTTTTTCACGAACAGAAATCTTGTTAATCGATTGGTTGATCGATCAAGGAGAGTTTCAATCGATTAGATAATTGATTGATGACGTTGTTATAGCGAGAACAGAAGTTTCACTAATTGATTGAGCAATCGATTAGGAATGCTTTTTGAATCGATTGGCCAATTGATTCAGGCCGAATTGCAGGAGCACGGGAAAGACTATGCTGGAGATGACGAGAAATCGGACCACGTGAATGAAAAATAAGGGTTATTTAGTAATTTTTATTTTTTTAGAAGAATTTTTTTTTATAAATCAGACTTCTTTAGGTCTGATTCAATTTGAAGGATTTGAAGAGAATTAAATTCTAATTCTTTATGGATTCTTGATTGAAAATGTATTTTAAATGATGGAATTGAATTTCAATTTCAATTCAGGAATTCAATTTCATCTTTTTTTTTAAAGGATGTAAATGAAATTCCACTTCGAATCCGAAGAAGTATCATTGCAATAAGAAGAAGCTACGCTCAAGAATAGAGTACTTCTCCAAATTGCTCATCCCCTTCCTCTGTATCCACTTTCCAAACCTTCAAATTGTTAACATGTTTTTTTTTTTTTTGCATTTCCATTCCTCCCAATTGTTAATATAATATTCTGATTTTTTTCGTCATGGTCCGTGTGAGCAGTAGATCATCAACGTGCAAAGAAAGTACAAGACGACATCAAAATCGAAATGATGTCTGACAGAGCTACCACCGGCGTCCATGTCGGAGTCGAATTCAGCGCGATGAGATCATATATACGCCGCTACCATCACTTCGTCATGTTCTTCAATCTTCAAATCGTGACGCCGGATAGAGCTTGCCCTTGTAAAAGGCTATGTCGTCGTAGTAATACTCACCTCCAGTTATCATATTCCACTTCTCATCTCCTGCATTAACAAAGAACAAAAATTCTTTCCGCATAGAACGGCAGTAGAATACAAAGACGACGTTGCTATCTTCAGCGCCTTGACGGCCTCCAACTTCCGGTCGCCCACAGTGTGGATCGAAGGGGAGGAAGGTTGATATGCACGCCGGTGATAGGGTTAAGGACCTGCACACCAACCTTGAGCCAACCATGGGAAGATCGGACCACAGTCTTGAGGAATCGAGTAGCGCGGCTTGGGATTTCATACACGTACGCGGCCCTCCGATAAGCTGAAGAAGTTGTAGTTATTCTCCGTTTATAAGGAATTGTAGTGCCGGCGCAAGCCATGGGATCTGAGGACGTTGTTCACGGGGGCTGCGGCATATTTTATCGACCACGGCGGACCAATGTGTGCTTACAGCGGCGCAGCGAAACATGTCGTGGATCAAGAATTTAGATATATAAGATCGGCAATGACGGCTACATCTCCAAACTTCAAGTATAATGTTAAATATGTAAGACTTTATATTGAAGAGTCCGACCGTAACATAGCAAGAGTCACATTATAGTGTTAAAAGGATAATAATTCTCACACTATAGGTAAATAAAAAATAAATATCATAGGAAAACTAATAATTTAATATTTGAAGCATAAAATATGAAACATATAACTGGTAAAGCAATGAAGGTAGTAGATTTGATGGTAAAAAACTTGGATTTTAAGTTATGGTAAATATGAAAGAGAAAAACAAGAAATGAAGTGAGTATTTTTGTTTATAATTCTTTAAATGATTAAGTTGTTGGAGTAGTTAGAAAGAGGAATATAATTGTGACTCTCAAGATAGTAATGACGAAAGAAGCTGTGAACGTGTAATTAGTATATATGCACCTCAAGTAGGATTAAATAAAAAAACTAAATCAAAATTTTAGGATGACTTAAAATGAGGTATTATAAAATATTCTGTCATATGAAATGTTTTTAATAAGATGCTATCTTAAAAGATATGTTAGGGTGAAATATGAGGAATATGAGATGGTACATAGGGATTATGAGTTTGGAATAAGAAATAAAGAAGAAAAAATTATATTAGATTATGCAATAGCATATGATCTTATACTAGTTAATATATTTTTTAAGGAAAAAGAACACTGTCACATTTAAAAGTGGGAATAATAAATCACAAATTGAACTTTTTATGGTTAAGAAGAGGGATAGAAAGATTTATCAAAATTGTAAGATCATCCTGGGAGAAAGCTTAACTATCTAATATAGGTTAGTAATATTAGATATACGCTTTAATTATAGTATCAACCACTGACCTCATCGCCTAGTGGTTGGCCAACCTTATCACCCAGCCAGACTCGACTGTGCAACGACGAGCCTCCTCATGACCAACTAGTCTGAGCTAGTGCCCGAGGTCATTGTTGGCGGGCGCTGCACCTTGCAGCCATGGCTAGTTGCTGCCACACCTCGTGGCCATGATTGGTGGCCACTAGACCTCATCGTGACCAGATCCGACTGGTGAGGGATGGGAAATGAGACGGGAGGGGAAAGGAGATGGGAGGAATCTTATTGCCGCACCTCTCCAAGCTCTCATTCATCGCACCTCTCCAAGCTCTCGTTTGTCGCCGTCGCCGTTGCCGTTGCCGTCGCCGTCGCCTCAAGAGTTGTAAATTTAGGGATTGCGGGCCTAATGTTTAAGTTAGGGGTTTGTACATGTTGACGAATCTATAATTTGTCGCAAGTTCATCATCAATTTGTAATTCGTCGTCAATTTCGCGACGAATTACTAATTTGCTGCCAACTTGGTGACGAATTTGAAATTCATCGATTCCAAATTCTTAGCCAAATTGGTGAATTAAGTTTAAATAATTCTAATTCAAATTATCTTTTAATAATTTTGATTAAATTTATTACAAAATATAAAATGATATGTTATTTTTAAAAAAAAAAAGAGGTTGCCTCTATTTTATTTTTTCTTCTTCAATATTTCGTCTGAATGAAGGTTTATGCTTCGGTTTTTTTTCCCCCGATAAATACGCTCCACGTCCATCTCTTGAGCGTCAATTGCCCTGATTTTATTATAAAATTGAGTTTATTGAATCCATTCATGGTGTTACGAGCCAGAGAGTGAGCATGAGAAAATCATATCCTCTTTTTAGGGTTATGTATAGTTTGGCTATTTTTCCACTGAAAGATTTAAAATTTGTATTGTTCAATTACTTTTCTTAGCTTCCGATTTTAGAATCGACAAGATTTCAAATTTTCAGACTTGTTTGACTCGCTTCTTAATTCTTATAGGAATTTGTTCATTTTTTTATTTTTGCCGTAGTTGAACTTCATATCTCTACTACTTTTTTTTTCCGACAATTTACCAAAAGGCATACCTAAGAATTAGAAATTATCAATTCCGTATCATAGTTTCTATTTTACCAAAGGGCGCATGCCTTTATGTGAACTTCCTTTTATATCCCTCCTTCTAACTGCTGTCTTTCTCATTCTCTCTCTCAGCAATAAATTTCGAGACGGTAGCACGTGACTTTTATTTTAAAATAATATATTATGAAATCGACGCTAAAAACGTAATATAAAAATTAAAAAAATATTTCAGTAAAAACATCACTCATCCAATGTGATTTAAAAATATAAATCAATAATTTTTATATTTGATTAATAAAAATTAATATTTAAATAATATTTAATATATATATTAATATATATAAAAAATTCAAAAAAAAACGTACGCTGCAGAATTCAGCATTTCAAAAAATCGTAAAAAAATTTAAAAAAAACGAATTCAGAATAAAAAAAACGTAAAAAAAATTTAAAAAAAAAACGAATTCAGAAATAAAAAAGAAAACGCAATAAAAAAATTCAAAAAAAAACAAATTCAGAAATTAAAAAAAACATTGGTACAGAAATTAAAAAAAAAACTGGGCCTGAAATATTTTATTTCAGGCCCACGCTGGGCCTGAAATAAAAAATTTCAGGCCCACGTTGGGCCTGAAATAAAATATTTCAGGCCCACGTTGGGCCTGAAATCTTTTGATTCAGGCCCGACGTGGAATCAAATTTTTTTTTATTTTAAAAATATATTAATATATAAAAAAAATCTATCAAAACACTTAATTTCAAATTAAAATGCAGGGTCTGAAGTCACGCTAGGAGGGCCTGAACATAGATGTGATGTCCATCAGTGAATTTTGGTCAAAACCCACTGATATTTCTAAACTACTCCTATTTGATTTGTGATATCTAATATATAGATGTTTGGACACCTAAAACATCATCTCCTACCTCTAACCTCTCTATTCATATGAAGTTTTCAGAAATCCAGATATGGGAGGTCCATCAGTGGGTTTTGGTCAAAACTCAATAATATTTCTAAACAACTCCTATTTGATTGGTGATATCTAATATATAGATGTTTGGACACCTAAAACATCATCTCCTACCTCTACCCTCTCTATTCATATGAAGTTTTCAGAAATCCAGATATGGGAGGTCCATCAGTGACTTTTGGTCAAAACTCACTGATATTTCTAAACAACTCCTATTTGATTGGTGATATCTAATATATAGATGTTTGGACACCTAAAATATCATCTCCTACCTCTACCCTCTCTATTCATATGAAGTTTTCAGAAATCCAGATATGGGGGGTCCATCAGTGGTTTTAGTCAAAACTCACTGATATTTATAAACTACTCCTATTTGATTGGTGATGTCTAATATATAGATGTTTGGACACCTAAAACATCATCTCCTACCTCTACCCTCTCTATTGATATGGAGTTTTCAGAAATCCAGATATGGGAGGTCCATCAGTGAGTTTTGGACAAAACTCACTGATATTTCTAAACTACTCCTATTTGATTGGTGATATCTAATATATAGATGTTTGGACACCTAAAACATCATCTCCTACCTCTAACCTCTCTATTCATATGAAGTTTTCAGAAATCCAGATATGGGAGGTCCATCAGTGGGTTTTGGTCAAAACTCACTGATATTTCTAAACAACTCCTATTTGATTGGTGATATCTAATATATAGATGTTTGGACACCTAAAACATCATCTCCTACCTCTACCCTCTCTATTCATATAAAGTTTTCAGAAATCCAGATATGGGGGTCCATTAGTGGGTTTTGGTCAAAACTCACTGATATTTATAAACTACTCTTATTTGATTGGTGATGTCTAATATATAGATGTTTGGACACCTAAAACATCATCTCCTACCTCTACCCTCTCTATTGATATGGAGTTTTCAGAAATCCAGATATGGGAGGTCCATCAGTGAGTTTTGGTCAAAACTCACTGATATTTATAAACTACTCCTATTTGATTGGTGATATCTAATATATAGATGTTTAGACACCTAAAACATCATCTCCAACCTCTACCCTCTCTATTGATATGGAGTTTTCAGAAATCCAGATATGGGAGGTCCATCAGTGAGTTTTGGTCAAAACTCACTGATATTTATAAACTACTCCTATTTGATTGGTGATATCTAATATATAAATATTTGGACACCTAAAACATCATCTCCTACCTCTACCCTCTCTATCGATATGGAGTTTTCAGAAATCCAGATATAGGAGGTCCATCAGTGAGTTTTGGTCAAAACTCACTGATATTTCTAAACTACTCCTATTTGATTGGTGATATCTAATATATAGATGTTTGGACACCTAAAACATCATCTCCTACCTCTACCCCTCTATTCATATGGAATTTTCAGAAATCCAGATATGGGAGGTCCATCAGTGAGTTTTGACCAAAACTCACTGATGGACCTCCCATATCTGGATTTCTGAAAACTCTATATGAATAGAGAGGTTAGAGGTAGGAGATGATGTTTTAGGTGTCCAAACATCTATATATTAGATATCACCAATCAAATAGGAGTAGTTTAGAAATATCAGTGAGTTTCCCATATCTGGATTTCTGAAAACTCCATATCAATAGAGAGGGTAGAGGTAGGAGATGATGTTTTAGGTGTCCAAACATCTATATATTAGATATCACCAATCAAATAGGAGTAGTTTAGAAATATCAGTGAGTTTTGACCAAAACTCACTGATGGACCTCCCATATCTGGATTTCTGAAAACTCCATATCAATAGAGAGGGTAGAGGTAGGAGATGATGTTTTAGGTGTCCAAACATCTATATATTAGACATCACCAATCAAATAAGAGTAGTTTATAAATATCAGTGAGTTTTGACCAAAACCCACTAATGGACCCCCATATCTGGATTTCTGAAAACTTTATATGAATAGAGAGGGTAGAGGTAGGAGATGATGTTTTAGGTGTCCAAACATCTATATATTAGATATCACCAATCAAATAGGAGTGGTTTAGAAATATCAGTGAGTTTTGACCAAAACCCACTGATGGACCTCCCATATCTGGATTTCTGAAAACTTCATATGAATAGAGAGGTTAGAGGTAGGAGATGATGTTTTAGGTGTCCAAACATCTATATATTAGATATCACCAATCAAATAGGAGTAGTTTAGAAATATCAGTGAGTTTTGTCCAAAACTCACTGATGGACCTCCCATATCTGGATTTCTGAAAACTCCATATCAATAGAGAGGGTAGAGGTAGGAGATGATGTTTTAGGTGTCCAAACATCTATATATTAGACATCACCAATCAAATAGGAGTAGTTTATAAATATCAGTGAGTTTTGACTAAAACCACTGATGGACCCCCCATATCTGGATTTCTGAAAACTTCATATGAATAGAGAGGGTAGAGGTAGGAGATGATATTTTAGGTGTCCAAACATATATATATTAGATATCACCAATCAAATAGGAGTAGTTTATAAATATCAGTGAGTTTTGACCAAAACCCACTAATGGACCCCCCATATCTGGATTTCTGAAAACTTCATATGAATAGAGAGGGTAGAGGTAGGAGATGATGTTTTAGGTGTCCAAACATCTATATATTAGATATCACCAATCAAATAGGAGTTGTTTAGAAATATCAGTGAGTTTTGACCAAAAGCCACTGATGGACCTCCCATATTTGGATTTCTGAAAACTTCATATGAATAGAGAGGGTAGAGGTAGGAGATGATGTTTTAGGTGTCCAAACATCTATATATTAGATATCACCAATCAAATAGGAGTTGTTTAGAAATATCAGTGAGTTTTGACCAAAACCCACTAATGGATCTCCCATATCTGGATTTCTGAAAACTTCATATGAATAGAGAGGTTAGAGGTAGGAGATGATATTTTAGGTGTCCAAACATCTATATATTAGATATCACAAATCAAATAGGAGTAGTTTAGAAATATCAGTGGATTTTTACCAAAATTCACTGATGGACATCACATCTATGTTCAGGCCCTCCTAGCGTGACTTCAGACCCTGCATTTTAATTTGAAATTAAGTATTTTGATAGGTTTTTTTATATATTAATATATTTTTAAAATAAAAAAAAATTTGATTCCACGTCGGGCCTGAATCAAAAGATTTCAGGCCCAACGTGGGCCTGAAATATTTTATTTCAAGCCCAACGTGGGCCTGGAATATTTTATTTCAGGCCCAACGTGGGTCTGAAATATTTTATTTCAGGCCCACGCTGGGCCTGAAATAAAATATTTCAGGCCCAGTTTTTTTTTTAATTTCTGCAGCAATGTTTTTTTTTAATTTCTGAATTCATTTTTTTTTGAATTTTTTTTTGCGTTTTCTTTTTTATTTCTGAATTCGTTTTTTTTTTAAATTTTTTTTACGTTTTTTTATTCTGAATTCGTTTTTTTTTGAATTTTTTTACGTTTTTTTAAATGCTGAATTCTGCAGCATACGTTTTTTTTTGAATTTTTTATATATATTAATATATTTATTAAATATTATTTAATATATTAATTTTTATTAATCAAATATAAAAATTATTTATTTATATTTTTAAATCACGTTGGATGAGTGATGTTTTTACTGAAATATTTTTTTAATTTTTATCTTACGTTTTTAGCGTCGATATTATTTTAAAATAAAAGTCACGTGCTACCGTCTCGAAATTTGTTGCTGAGAGAGAATGAGAAAGACAGCAGTTAGAAGGAGGGGTATAAAAGGATGTTCACATAAAGACATGCGCCCTTTGGTAAAATAGAAACTATGATACGAAATTGATAATTTCCAATTCTTAGGTACGCCTTTTTGATAAATTACCATTTTTTTTAGTTCGTTTGGTGTTAGTTGAATCCTTTCACGGTGTTATGAGAGCTAAGAAAATCGAAACCTTTTTTATGGTTGATGCATTGTTGCGCTATTTTTCCATCCAAAGATTTAAATTTTTTACTATTAAATTAACTTTTTAGCTTCCGACTATCTGAGCATCAACGGGATTTTAAATTTAAAGTCTTATTTGATGTGCTTCCTATAGGAATTTGCTCATTTTCTGATTTTTGCCATGCTGAAAATCTTTAAATTAGGCAATGAATATGAATTTTATCGTCAAGTTCGAAATCCCACCTGCGATCTTTATATTTGACAAAAATCTTCATTGTCAAATTGGTAATGAAATTTATATTCGTAGTTAAATTTGAGATTCCACCCAATTTTTATATTTGACAAAAAATTTTAAATTTGACAATAAATTTTAAATTCATTATCAATTAGGGATAAATTTAAAATTCGTTGCAAAATTAATGATAATTTTTTAAAAATTTTCATTTTAACGATAAATTTGACTATGAAATATTTTTACTGTTAATTTAGGGATAATTTTTTTTTGTCATGAAGTTCATCGCTAATTAGCGATGATTAATTTTTTTTATCACAAATGTCTTTTCTAATTTATGATGAATATTTTTTTTTCAAAAAAATTAATCACTAAATTAGTTTTTAGTGCTACAGTCATTACAGGGCTACACTATATAGTAAAGCAACCCATTGTCCTAAGCAATAACAAATCTCGGATGCTACAGTTAAATTACAGCACCGAGGGTGCTACAGTCAACCTACAGTACCCGGATGCTCCCGTAAATGTGAAACTATAGCATTAGAGAAAGAGTTCTCGTAGACATAGTTGAGATGATAAAAAATTAATGAATTATTATTATAAAAATTTTGAATTCAAGTTACAAGATTGATGGGACGTAAATCTTTATACCCTGTGTAAAAAGTCTTCCCACTAATCTCTTGTCTTCTCAATCATATTGATTTATCTCCATCGTATTCATTCTGGGACGGACTGACGAAGGCACTGGGGCGAACGTTTTACCTTTTGCCACTATAATACTAGAGCAGCATATTCTCCGAGCACTACTTGATCTCATATGGTACAATAAATACTACAGTATCCGTGATGCTACAGTGAATACTCAGTAGTTAGTAGCGGCATGTTAAAGTAGTTGCGATCCTGTAGTGTTCGAGAATGCAACCTATTCTCCTGACCACTCATAACCACTCATAGTTCTCGGACCTCGGAGGTGCTACACTAAATACTATAATACGCATGATGTTAGAGAATCTCCAACAATCAATATTATATTTAGTATCATTTTCACACTAAATGATACAATTTCAATATCAAACACTATTTCAACTCCAACATACACCATATCATACCCCAAAAAAATATTTCTTAGCATATTCTATTTTTTTCTTATTCATTTATTCATAATTTAATTATCGACGTACATTTTAATTTAATAATCATTGTTATGATAATTAATATATTTAAAATTAATATTTCATTTATATTTAATAAATTATTTTTTTAAAATTTTACATCCAATTAATATATATATATATATATATAATTATTATTTTTATTTTAAATATTTATTACATAATTATTCAGACATAAATATATTTTAAAAATATTATAAAATCACACAATTAAAATAAAATATATTACTAATATAAAATAGACAATGACATTTAATTGAAAATACTATATTACGGGAATTTAACATTCAGAATTACTATATTATTCTCATATATGATCAATTAATGTATTTCGAAAGGTAATATGAGTTTCTTTGTCTTTGATTTGTCTGTATCGAACTAAAAAAATCTTCAAATCGAGTATGATCATCTACTGCTAGCTCAACATCTGGAGTTGACACCTCGAAGTGTTCCACGATTAGTGCATTAAAATCACGTTCATCTTCAATTATTATATTATGCATAATAATATATGATGTCACTATATCATGTTAAATATTTTTCTGTCAAAAACGTGAAGATCCTACAATAAGTGCAAAGCGTGATTTGAGCACGCCAAATGCTCGCTCAACATTCTTTCTACATGCTTCTGGCTTCATTACAAATAATTTATTCTTTTTACATCGTGGATCATGAATCATTTGAACTAGAGTTGACCATTTTGGGTATATACCATCAGCTAAATATTAACCCATAGTATCATCTTTTCCTTGAATGACATAATGAGCAAGAATAGTAATATCTTTAGCGAGATTAGCAAAAAGATGAGAAGACTCGAGTACATTAATGTCGTTGTTCGATCCGGGTAATCCAAAATATGCATGCTAGATCCACATATCATAATCAGCTACAGCTTCCAGAATAATTGTTGGCTTTCCACTACAATCAGAATATTATCTTGCCCATGCTGTTGGACAATTTTTTCATCTCCAGTGCATGCAATCTAGGCTACCTAACATACCTGAAAAACCTCATTAATGCACACCAATCTGGAGTAGCCTAGCAACAACATGAGCGTTTGGAGATCATAAGTATTGCCCTCCAAAAACTTCAACAATAGCATGACAAAATCATTTCACACTTTTAATGGCAGTCGATTCTCCTATTTTAATGTACTCATCAGTAGCATCTGCTGGTACACCATACGCCAATATATGAAATGCAACTGTTATTTTTTGAAAGCCTGACAAACCAAGTCTTCTAAGCCCATCTATTTTCTGTATAAAATAGTTATCATGATTACTAACAACATCATATATACGCATAAATAAATTCTGTCTCATTCAGAATCTTCTTCGAAACATTGCATCATTATACAATGCATTTTCAACAAAACAATCTTTGAATAAATTACGATCAACAACTTCACGATTATGATTGATCACATTATAACCATGAATTGAGCCTCGAGGCATACTTTGGTTGCTTTCTTCATTAAGATAATTTGATTATTGGAAGAAATCACCTGTGCGATCAGTTGTTGTCTTGCGCCAAATTGCCTTGCACTAAATATTTCTGCATAGTTATCATCATCAGAGCTTGAAGATGATAAATTTGACGAACCTTCATTGTTGTTATCCATTTTTTGAGATAATTGAATGAATGAGGTATATGTTGCTTATGGGGCATATATTTATAATGTGTGTTACATCTACACTTTTTTATTTTGTACATATGACATAACCTAACAATGAACACATTTGGATAAAATTATACAGATGATGTGACACAACAATGACTACATCAGGGCATGTTGGGCGTGTGACATGACCCAGCATAGAATATAATTTTTTGTGTGCAGATGGCTGACCTAATAATGATCATGCTTGGACAAAATTGCACAGATGATGTGACACAGCACTGACAACATCTGGGCAAGTTGGGCAAGTGACATGACCTAGCACTGAACATAATTTTTTGTGTGCAGATGACGTGATCTAACAATGAACATGTTTGGACAAAATTGTTGGGACCGGGTGCATGTTAACAAGGATACGGGTTCGTAAAATTTTAAATTTTTACGTGCAGCGGAAGAATTAGCATAAAATAATTTCTTAAATTATTTTAACCTCGTATCTAGCATGCAACCTTATGATGTGTGGACATGATCATAAATTAAAACTTTGCGGAAAAGTAAACTAATTTACTTAGTACCTCGCGTAACTCGAAGTAAGGAATGAGATCCAACCGTAGCGTCCCTTGGAAGCTCCACCTCTATTCGCGTCCACGCCGAGTTCTCTTCGGGATGACTTCGCAAAGTCACAAGTTTTGTGCCGACGAGAACTACTAAATTCTCTAAAGGAACAACTAGAAGATCAAGAGAGAAGAAAGGAATCTAACCACCAAGAATAGGAATCTAAATTCCGAGGAGGAAGGAGATGTGATCCGCTTCTTCTTCTTCTTGGTTGGCTTCTCCTTGGTGTAGTTGGCTCACGGCAACCTCTTGGAGTAGATGGAGCGTCGGCCATGGAGGAGGCGCCGGCCCTAGGTGGGAACAACGGGCGCCGGCCCTAGGTTGAGGAGAGAAGGCCGAAGAATTAGCATAAAATAATTTCTTAAATTATTTTAACCTCGTATCTAGCATGCAACCTTATGATGTGTGGACATGATCATAAATTAAAACTTTGCGGAAAAGTAAACTAATTTACTTAGTACCTCGCGTAACTCGAAGTAAGGAATGAGATCCAACCGTAGCGTCCCTTGGAAGCTCCACCTCTATTCGCGTCCACGCCGAGTTCTCATCGGGATGACTTCGCAAAGTCACAAGTTTTGTGCCGACGAGAACTACTAAATTCTCTAAAGGAACAACTAGAAGATCAAGAGAGAAGAAAGGAATCTAACCACCAAGAATAGGAATCTAAATTCCGAGGAGGAAGGAGATGTGATCCGCTTCTTCTTCTTCTTGGTTGGCTTCTCCTTGGTGTAGTTGGCTCACGGCAACCTCTTGGAGTAGATGGAGCGTCGGCCATGGAGGAGGCGCCGGCCCTAGGTGGGAACAACGGGCGCCGGCCCTAGGTTGAGGAGAGAAGGAGAGAATAAGAGAGAGAGGGAGAGAATAGCTCTATTGATTAGTCATTCAAGGCTTGCCTTTGGTTCCTTTATATAGTGACCTCTCCCTTGCCAAGTCTCTCTTTTAACGGAATTAGTTATCATAAGAAATTTATCTTATAAAGTTTCTTATGAACTATTCCGTTATGCATAGTTTTATTATAACTAACTTTATAATAAAACAAATTCTTCTCTCCTTTAATTATGGAATAAATTATACAAGAAATTTATAAATTTTCTTATTATGGAAAAATCAATTCATAATTGATTTTATAAAATTAAAATAAACCAAATTCATGGATTATTTTAATTTCCATAAAAAGAATAAATTTCTATAAATTTATTTATATAAATTTCTTTTTGACAAATTTATTTATCCATAATCTATAAAATAAATCGTGCTAGATTTATTTTATTAATTAAACCAAATAAATTGGTTTTCTCCCCAAATGGTGGCCGGCCAAACCAAAGGGGTTTGGCACCCTCTTTGGCCGGCCAAACCGAGCCACACCGATCGCGAATTAAACTCATTTAATTCGCCCAATAAGCCTTCAAAAGACTTAGCCATTTTAAGCTTCCATTGCGCCTCTGATTAACTCAGATTCGACTTATTTCTCTTGATCGGAAAATCCAATTTTCAACTCGTTTTAAATCCCTCGGATTACTCGTAGTGCGTGTGACTAAATAGGCTTTCGATTTATGTTGGCTGTTTATAATCAACCAATTATAGAACGATCATGAGTGACACCTAGTAGTACATCATGATCCCAAATTAATCGAAAAATCAACGGTTGACCTCAGAAGAAATTCTGAAACCCTTCAGCAGCTCTAATGAGTCGTGCTCCATTCCCTTCACCATCTTATACCCACTTGGATCAGGACACGGTCTATGTATGTCAGTCCCCACTAGACTGACTACGTCACACCTAGCCCAAGTAGTGTCTTTCTCGTCCTTTGGATTTCTAATTACTCTCATGTATTTAAGAAACTCATACTCTAAACATGATATGCTCTGGCCAGAGGCTTCGAGTAACAATCCGACGATAGGCCTGGGTATACATCTCCTCGCAAGGAGTGGTGAATCCTTTGTAGGCTGTTCAAACATCTTCGGGCAATTCGGCTTATACCCGATCATCCTGGGTCCACACCTCCTTGGAGCTGTTTGCTTAAGATGTCAAAGCATAAGTCTCCATAACCAAGATGACTTGAACACCGCAAGTCAAAGGAACATCGCACTTAAGCTGCAGTAAGAACTTCATTGACAAATCTATATGTAGATTACCATATGAAGTTTTACAGCTAGTCACTCCAATGAACTAGTTCTCTTAACTAGCATCCATGTTTATCTCCGGACATCCCAATGTCACCAGCCAGTGAGAATCAGCTGATTAGAGAATAACTCATGCTAGTCTCAACAGAATTGATAGTGTCCGTATTTATCCATTCATCGACTAGGGATATTTTCAATACTTCACAATTGCACATTTAGAGATAATCACTAGTTGTGATCCCATCACAAATTCTCTTATGCTGTGAATTGTATTGCGGACATTCAGTAGATGAGTTTAAGATCCCAATCAAATACACAAACATGTATACTCAAATAGTGAATATTCATTTATTAAAATAAATGTTTATAATCATAAGACGATTGCCTTAGGACACTTCTCTCATATTACTAACAAAAATTGCACAGATGATGTGACACAACAATGACAACATGGAGCAAGTTGGGCATGTGACATGACATGGCATTAAACATAATTTTTTGTGTGCAGATGATGTGACCTAACAATAAACACGTTTGGATAGATGACATGACATAACAATGACAACATCAGGGTAAGTTGGGCATGTGATGTGACCTGACACTAAATACAATTTTGTGTGTGTAGATGACGTGATCAAACAATGAACATGTTTGGAAAAAATTGTACAAATGACGTGACACAACAATGACAACATTGGGACAAGTTGGGCATGTGACATGACCTGACACGGAACATAATTTTTTGTGTGCAAATGTTGTGACCTAATAATGAATACATTTGAAAAAAAATTATATATTTTTATATTCACATGTTTCCCCTTTATAATTGCTAATCATATATTGGCATAACACATGTGTCAACAATTTTTTTTCTCAAAATCAAAATGAGTTCAAACCCCCCCCCCCCCCCCCCGCCACAAGCTTCATACTCATTGGAAGAAGATAATCACTTATGTCATGTTTACCTTCATATTTCACAAAATCCAATCTTAGGAATCAACCTATCAAAGGATCAATTCTGGAGAAGAATTGAGAAAGAGTATCATGTAGATCCAAATTTTGGTCATTGTAGCTGACCGCCAAGATCTCAACAGAAAAGAATGCTTCTTATACTTGGTGCAGTATCCAAAATGAAAGGTTGCATATGATAAATCGAACATTTGAATCCTAGTGGAGCATCTGAACAAGATATTACAAGTTACAATGCTCATATTTATTTTAGACTATCTGAATTTTATAATTAAAGTCTAAATTTATTAATATCATTGCCTTCATGATGTTGAGTTGTTTTCTTATGGTTAACTCGTGCTAAAGTGTTGTTAGCAGAAGATCCGAAATATACAAAGGGTTTCAAATTTGACCATGTCTGGAACATTCTTAAAGACATTGAAAAATTTGGCACTGAGAATATGGACACTGCAAGCATAAGATCGCGCTGACAAACAACTAATGTTGGTTCATCTGAGCAATAATTTTTCGAGGAAGAATTTCGTACACCATCTCCTCATATATCTACTTTTGATCTTAATATCACTGATTCAGATAGCGGTGTTACTTCAAACAAATGTCCTCCTGGGGTGAAGAAAGCAAAAATGAAGAAAAAATGATAAAAAAATTACAAAGGTAATTAATATTAATGCTCAACTTGTTGAGGCAATGAATGCAAGTACTGCTGCTACTACAAAAATGACAGATGCTATGATTTACAAGGAAGAAACTAAAATTGTATTAAAGAATTTAAACTCGATCTCTGACCCGATGATGCGTGAATATATTCGCAATGAACAAGTTAGAATTATGCAAAAGAGAATGCAAGTCCAAGGATCTCATCCAGTTGCACATCAGGGAGAAGGATCTCAATCATTTCCAATACAGGGAGAAGGATCACAACTCAATCAATATCAAGGCGAAGATCAAGAATCTCATAATGCTACTGTTCCGGAAGGTGTCGTCGGCGATGGTCAGTCACTGAGGCTCAGCCCCTGTGGAAGTTACTGCGCCGAGGAGGAACTTGGGGTTATGTGAAGTTAACACAAGCGTTAGGGGACACACCGGCAGGGGTCTGGCGGAGTCCACTCCGACGCTCAAGTTAGTAGGTTGTCCGAAGAGTAGTCACAGTGAGAAAGAAAGAAAGTATGTAAAACAAGAGATCGTAACCCCTTTACCGGAGGGGTTGGGCTACCTTTTATACCGATGACTACAGGATAGACGTGGCCCTCGATTGGTGCCACATC
>JAGFNQ010001939.1:392515-517386 GCA_024364735.1 Boesenbergia rotunda | reverse complement strand
AGTCCCGAAGTCGATCGTTTCTGACAGAGATGGGCGATTCATCTCCCATTTTTGGAGGTGTGTTCAGGACGCCCTAGGCACCAAACTTCAGTTCAGCACAGCCTTCCATCCCCAGACAGATGGACAAACAGAGAGAGTAAATCAGATTTTAGAAGACATGCTCAGGGCTTGTGCGTTGGACTTTAAGGGTAGTTGGTGCAAATTTCTGTGCTTAGCTGAGTTTGCCTACAACAATAGCTATCAGGCCACCATCAGGATGGCACCTTATGAGGCATTATATGGCAGGAAATGTAGATCACCCATAGTTGGCAAGAAGCTGGTGAGAAGAAAGAGATGGAGTCAGGACTAGACAGCCAGACTGAGCTTATAGATGAGACCATCAGGCTATCCAGACGATCCGCCAGAGGCTTGAGACTGCCCAAAGTAGATAGAAGAGTTATGCTGACACACGCCGTAGGCCACTTGAATTCCAAGTTGGAGATTCAGTATTTCTCAAGGTCGCTCCCATGAAGGGAGTGGTGAGATTTGGCAAGAAGGGCAAGCTAAGTCCTCGCTACATAGGACCCTATGAGATTATAAAGAGAGTTGGGAAGGTAGCCTATGAGCTGGACTTACCAGAGGATATGTCAGCTATCCACAGTACATTTCATGTCTCCATGCTAAAGAAGTGTGTTCACGACCCTAGCCAAGTGATTCAGCCTCAGTCAGTACAGATTCAAGAAGATCTTAGCTATGAGAGCAGACCGACACAAATAGTGGACAAAGCAGTTAAAAGATTAAGAAACAAAGAAATGCCACTAGTGAAGGTCATCTGGCAGAATCAAAAGCATGAAGAGGCTACTTGGGAACGTGAGGACAGGATGAGAGAGAGATATCTAGAATTATTCTAAGTTCGAGGACGAACTTTTAATAAGGTATGGGGGATTGTAACGCCCCAAAATTTCCATTTTTAGTTCTTAAAGTCCTTAGAATTATTTAGAAATGGTTTAGAAATATTCTAGATATTTTTAGAAAATTTTAGAGTATTTTTATGGAATTTTCCGAGTCCGTTTGGTATTTTTGGAAAAAGAAAAAAAAAGAAAAAAAGGAAAAAAAATGGAAAAAACAATTAAGTGCAGCGGGTGGATCGAACCCGCGACCTCCGCGAGACCACACAAGCGCGCAACCGGCTGGGCTAGGGGTATCAAGCACAGCAAGGGATGGAGAGACTTATATTTAAGGGGTAGTTAGGTCGATCCGCCCCATAGGTATAAATAGATAATTAAAGAGAGAAGTTTTATTTCTCTCCTCTCCAAACCCTCACCATCCGCCGACCCCTCTCCCTCTCCTCTCTTGGGCGACGCCGACCAACATCAAGGCCAAGAGGGCCGGCCAAGACTCTTCTCCAAGAGATAATTCTATATTCGGGATCCCCGCGGCGAGAGGAACGCGTAGACGTGAAGAATTCTCCGAGATCTCAAGTTTCTCTCGAGTCCTAGACGTCAATCATGGTTGTAAGTCCAAGATATCAAGGTAAGTACTACTCACCTGCAGTAAGAGGCGGTTTTTCCGCGAGAATTTCCTTTAAAAGTTTTAAAAGAGATAGTTTCTTTAGTTTATGATTTTTGGCATGTGATATTAGTTCATTATATGTTTGTATAAGTTGATTTAGCACCCTATATGAGATTAGGGCTAAGAAAAGTTATGAGAAAAGAAAAGAGAAGATAAAGATAAGAAAAGAAAAGGCCAAGGCCTTAAGAAATCCCCAAAAGTCAAGACTTAGGGATTTTAGCACGCAAGGTGCTCGAGAAAATTCCAAGGCATTTACAGATAAGAAAGAAAAGAAAGAAAAGCTATTTTATTTTATAAGGCCAGTACCCGGCGTCCAAGGGCGTCGTTAAATAAATCCAGGTGTCCAATTCCAAGGTCTTGGCCCTGGTAGACCAAGGTCTGCTCTATTAGGATTGGTGGCTCGCTACCCCAACCTTTTAGGGAACGCGCATCAGATGGTACTTACGTCTTCAGTGGATCCAAGTGATTATTATTTTCAAGTATATGCTTTAGCAAAGTTTCTAATGTTTAAAGAGTTTTCAAAAAGTAAAAGAATAGCTAATGTTTCAAGTTGAGCCAAGAAAAGTAAATTGAGATTTAGTAATGCTTGAGTATGCATGTTTTGAGTTATACATGTTTAGTTTAGTTTTCTTTCAAGCATATAAGTATCTCATGTGATTTCATATTGTTTAAGAAGCATGTTTGCACATTCGAGATTTTGTGAGCTAGATAGTACTTACTAAGCTTTTTGCTTACAGTTGCATTTTCCTCTTACTGCAGATAAAGGTAAAGGCAAGCAATTCTGAAGGAAGGCGACGAGGCGGTGCTGAGTAAAGTGTGTGTGGTGGCTGATTTTGGAGAGATCTTTGAGACGAGACAATTTAGTTATTTGAATTACAATGTTAAGTTTATTCAAATTCCAAGTTATTGCTTTATTGAGTTTAGCGAACATTTAAGCTTTGGATAGTTTTACATGCTCAATTTCTTAGAGTAAAGATTCCATGTCATTTCATTTAGCATACATATCCTTATGATTGCATTGGATGAGTAGAAGTGTGAGTAGGTTGGAATATTGATACTTTGTTAGAAATATAGATGCACGTGCCAAGATAGTATTAATTTCTCTTTGAATCAAGTTTTATTGCTTAAATATATTTAGAAGAGTTGCATTCACATTTCATAATGCTTTAGCAAGGTTATAGAACATGTATTTGGTGTTATGAATGCATAGGAGTCAAGATTGGTACAAACTCTATTGCTAAAGTTCATATAGACTTGAATAGCTTATTTTCTTCCGCAAAAGTCCTAATTTCAAGTTAATGGATTCATTTTGATTGGCTAAATTGATTGGAAAACTGGCCTAGGGTATAGAAATGGTGTCATGATTCTATTTGGCTCGAAAGTATAGGTTTGGTGGAGTTTTGAAGCAAGTGCCGAAACCTGAAAATTATGTTTTCAGGCCTATCAGTCGACTGATACAGTATCAGTCGACTGATACCCGAAAGTGGAGTTGGGCGAGGCAAGTTTCAATAAGTTTCATCTTAGGAGTTTTTGAGGAAGAAAGTGTGACATGCACTACTAGAAAAAATGCATTTAACAACAGTGAATCACTGTTGTCGTAGGCCAAATACCACTGTTGTTAAAGGCCATGTTGTTAAAGGGGGGGTCTACGACAACAGTGAATCACTGTTGTCATATATCACATTCGACAACAGTTTGATTTCCACTGTTGTCGTATATCACATTCGACAACAGTTTATCACCGTTTATCACTGTTGTTGTATATCACATTCAACAACAGTTTATCACCGTTGTCGTATGCCATATTCACCGTTGTCTTTTATCATATTCGACAACAGTTTTATCACTGTGTTGTCGTATACCACCGTTTATTTACAACAACAGTTTAGCTTTAAAAAAAATCTGTTGTGCTTTTGCACTGTTCCACAACAGTTTCATACCAATATTTTCAATTAAAATGCAATAATTTAACCTCGAAACAAAAACTATATATATATATATATATCAAACATCATCAACATATTTACAATAAAGATCCACCACAAGCTTTCTACAGACGAAACCACAAAAGTATCTTCTATCCAAAACAGACGAAACCACTAAGGTATCTTCTGACCCAAATTACAAGAGTTCAAATTATATATAATTCTGACCCAAATTATATATTACAGTTTGAGGAGCAACCTTTCGCAAATATTCTGTGACAATCATCATTGGACTACTCTGAGTAACAGTACCTAAGAACTGGACAATATTTGGATGTCGTATTAATTGAAGTAATGCAAGCTCATCTCTGAATGCCCTTCTGCAAGGTGTACAAAGAAACTCTAATTGATATATGAAAAAAAATCAATACAGAGTAGAGATTAAAAATTGCAGACACAGATTATGATGAAATATAGAACCAACCCACAATTTATCTTCATCGGACATTACTTCATCGCTGAACTTCTTGACAGCAACTTGAATTCCCCGCCATCTTGCAATGATGAATGTTCCCTAGCAAATGAGATTGGTGAAACAAATAGAAACTTAGCACTACTATCCTTGAAGTTTGCATTCATGATGAAAAAGAAAGAATAACAAATAACTATGGAGCAGGCAACAGAATATGGCTAATTGTAAATTTCTAGAGAGATTAGAAATTGTAATATTTTTTCCTATTCACATCACAAAAAGCAGACAAGGGAATAAGTTTGTTTTGCGCTTCAAATAAAAATACAAACAAAATTTTGATTTTTTTGTAGTTTATAACAAAGACTCCAAGGAGCAGAAGCTAGTTAGTGCGAACTATTCTAGATACAAAACCTGAGTTTCAACTCAATCCAATCAAATTAAAAATTCAGGAAAACAATGGTGATTATACATATAATCAAAGAGGTATAAGAATAAGCTAAAAGGTCTCAACTATTAATAGATTAGCTATGTGATATGCTTGATAAGGTGACAACACTATACGAGAATGTTGATAAAAACTCCATGTTCTATAGAATTTTCCAAAATATTGCTCTACATATACAACTAATCCAACTGACTCAACTTATTTAATTATACAACTATAAGTGTCAGAAACAAGAATTGTTTGCAACATAATAGTTGTGGCTTAGAGGATGAAGATGATATGCATGATACAATGAAGTTATGAAACAAATAACTCATAACCATATTTGTTCAAGATAATATGAGATGGATTTGCTTCATAAATCTCATCACATAATATCCACATTGTTTGGCATCCGGCTGCCTAGGAACCTAAGGCAAAGCATGAAAAACCAATATATTACTGTTATCAAACAAGAGCTAAAACTGATCAAACCTCAGGTTTTTTCCAGTATTCCTTGAATAAAGAGGGACTTCTTATACAAAGCTCTCCCACTCTATTTGCACCAACAGGACTACCATCTTCTGCAAGAATCTTGACCTAGACAGGAGCAGCCAGAGTTAGTGGCTGATTAAGCAACAAAGCATATGTTAGTGGTTTTCCATGGAGACCACAACCAGGAACCAAGTGAAAAAGCCAGAGGGAAGCATAATCCAGACAATCACATAAAAGAGATTGAATTGAAAGACAAGACAAAAAAGTACACGTAAAGCAATGTCTCCAACTGCTAGAGGGTTCTCCTTCTAACTTCGAACAACTTTAAAAATTAGAATTCTGCTCAAACTTTGTGCCACAGATAGCACTCATACAAGTTTACATCAAATTAAGTTAGATCATTTTTTTCCATTGCAGAAAACAAAGAATTCCAATTCTGGCTCAACAATAAGTAACACTATCACCATATAAAACATGCATGGCATTCTTGTAATATAGAGAAACATGAAGCACTTTCATGTACAACCAAATACTTCACATACCTAAACTCGAGGAAGGGGTTTCCCAACAGTGCCTGCCTTTCGTGCACCATGCAAAGGATTGGATAGTGCCATAACAAACTACAAAGTGCCATAATAATCAGTACAAACTATAGCTTACGCTTGTTGGCATTGAAAAGGTTAGTGCAACTGATATAGATTAAACCATCTTTTAAGAAATCAAATAGTAGGCTGAAAAACGCAAAGGGAGAATGAATATGGAGAAAACCTATACAACTAATTAAACCATCTTTTAATTACTCCATTAATTAAATCTATACAACTAATCATTATTAATCAAATTACTAGCCTACTAAACCTTAGCTCCAACTTATAAATCAATTCCAAGATTAATTCCCCACATATCGACGAAGTCATCACATAATCCTTAATTAACCATAACTTATTCAAACCAAGTAACCCTTGCATCAATGGAACCCAACCAAAATGGTATAAACTCCTCCATGAACTCACGGCAAAACACAGCCAAAGACCTATGCCAACACCACACCCAAACAAAGACAACAAACAACTAACCTATCTACCACCACTCACGGCACATAAACTTTAAAAACAAACAGACATCAAACCTGGATGATGGCCGATGACAGCTAGGTTGCGTGAAGGAAGAGTCGCGAGTGACAGGGCCGCAACTCAGATCAGAGAAAGGATGGGGAAAGGATCACCAGTGTCGGTCGAGTGAGGAGGAGATCCGGATGAAGTTACTCCGGGGCTGTCACTCGCTCGGACTGAGGTGAAGGACGGTCGACCGGCCGAGCGGCGCTCGGCGTCGCTCGCGCTTGCGGCGCCACAGGAGGAAGAAGAAGAAAGGATCGTCCGTGTCTGGCGCTCAGCGATTGACAAAGGAGCACGGATAGGATCGCACCGGCGAGGGCGGTGCGGCCGGCGACGAACCTTGGCGTCGACGATCAGAGAGAGAGGAAGGCAGTGGCACATGGCTTCGCGTGAAGGAGCTCGGCGTCGAGAACGTTCGCGACAGAGAGATGGGGGGCCTGGTGACCATTGCCCGCCGGAGATCAGGAGGCGCCGGCGAAGGGCGGCACAGCGCGATCGCGAGGAAGGGCTGCAGCTTCGGGCGGAGAGGGGAGGGGTTCGGCGGTTTCACTAGGGCACGAGGAGGTGCTTAAATAATTCTCAACTTTTTCCTTAACTAATTTATATATATACATATATTTCAAAAAAAATCAAACTTCAATAGTTTGTGCGACGAGAACTTCAATAGTTTGTTGTTTTTTTTTGCAGTCGGATATCCACCGTTGATTTTATTTATTGATTGAACAGCACAACAATACAACAACAACAGTTTAATATAACTGTTGTCTATTGTCATAATAGACAACAGTTTATCACATCAGTTGTTGTAAATCTCGCCTATAGACAACAGTTATTTTATAACTGTTGTCGTTGAGTATACATACGACAACATTTTGTTATTACTGTTGTCTTTTTACGTATACAGACCATCAACAACAACGGTTAATACTAAAACTGTTGTTAAATTGACATACGACAACACTTTATCAAAAAACCGTTGTCGATTATGTGTTGTTGAATGCAAAAATTCTAGTAGTGATGGTATCATGCATGACTATTAGAGTTAGTATATCATAGATAGATTTAAATTGAGAAAAAAAAAGATTTCCGCATTCTTTAGTCGTGCATTAGAGATGAGAAGTAGACAGAAGTAACGATCCGTCTAAGGCAGGAGAAGGCGGGTCGCTACAACAGAAGGCTCTACAGTCTTCAGCAGGTTGAGCAACTCAGGAAACTGGTCTGGAGTTGCATCTTCAGGAGGACGGTTAGGATGTTGTTCTTCAAGGACATAAGCAAGCTTTTCTGCCTTGAGGACTATCCTCAGGTTTCTAAGCCAGTCCATGATGTTTGGCCCAGTCAATTTATTGGTGTCCAAAATGGAACGCAAATTTAGAGAAGACATGATCGAGTGATTATCCTAGAAATACAAATTGAGCTTATGTGAGAAGAATGATAAAGAATGCATCATCATTCATTAATAAATCCTATTTATTTTTCGAATTGAATAACCCTTTTTATCAATTCGGGAGATTGTAGGAACACCTCCAAATAGGTTGATATCCAACCATAGATAAGAACAACCATGACTGTGGCCATCAAGTTATTCTTAGCTATGAAGGTAGGTAATTATACCGATTACATATCACATATATGTAACTATCACTTTATGCTATCAACTAATTGAATGTTTGTATAAATCATTGGGTTGTTAACTCATTAACAGGTATGCAACAATATACATAGCACCCAACTGCACCTCTCTTTACATCGACCTTGGCTGTGGCACAACAAATCGATGCTCCAAGCTTAAGGCTGACCCATTAATCAAGAAATAGCTTTAATATGGTTGGAGCTCATTCAACCGTTTAGTCAGGCTTGGATATGTCCAACAACCAAAACTAAGGATTGACCTCTGACTCCAACTATATTATTCATAAACTAATTCCATGGTTTGAACATGTTGAGGTTCAAGCCGGGCATGGATGTGTCCATCAACCCAAACGAGAAATAAAACTCCGGTTCTAACCATATTAATGGAAGGTGTTAGCCTTAATATTTTGTAAGGGGTTTTGCGTCTCATCCTTTCTTTTCTAAGCACATTCATGACATATAATTATGTCATGACTAACGATTTTCATAATAAAGTATGTATGTGACTTAATTTATCAAGTCTCATTAATTGAATTAGGAACCGGATTTCCTATTTCTAATTTCATACTTTATTCAAGGAATTGTTTTGGGAAACAATTTCCTAAATTGTCATAATCAATTTCGGAAATAATATGTTTAAGATTTTGATTTCTCTAAATCAAATCTTATTAAATTAAGAGACAATTCCCTTAATTCAACCACATATTATTTTCATGAAAATCTCATTTAAGAAAACTCTATAGGAAACCATTTTCCTAATTAATTTTAGAGACAACAATATGTAAGAGCATCACATCTTAAATCAAATAAGGAAATTATCCTAAATTTCCAAGATTTGATCACATATTTTATTTATGGATTAATTAATTACAACAAATTATTTTCTAAGGGTGGCTCCCCGAGGCTCAGATACCCAATGAAAAGTAATTTGTCGTAAATCCAATTTGGTCCGCTCCCCGAGGCGTAACCAAATTAAACATGACATTTTTATTCAAAATGGGAAATTAAATTACAACAACTAACTTTAAATTGGACGGGTCCCCGAGGCTAAATCCAAAATAAAGAATTTTGTTAATAATTTAAAACCAATTCGAATTTAATTGTCAATTAATGATCCATAAATTTGTCTAGACTTTCTTTAAAGAAAGTGCCCAAAATTATGAGATTTCATAATAGGTTTTCAGAATAATTGTAAGTTTCTGGTACAAAGAAAACTTACATATTTTCAAAATTGAAAAATTTCCAAAATAAGAAATTTCCAAAATTGGAAAGTTTCCAAAGATGGGAAGTTTTCACAATTATCATAAAATTTCAGAAACTAGGATATTTCAAAAGTTTGCGAAATTTCATGAGGATTTCCAAACTTTGAAATTCCTAAATCTAAAATTTATCATAATTCGAAAGTTTCCATAATTGGAAAATTTTCCAAAATTGAGATCATGACAAAGTTTTCCGCAAAACAATTATATGATTATGTTGAACACTAACCGGCTCTGATACCACTGTTGGAACCGGGTGCATGTTGACATGGATACGGGTTCGTAATTTTTAAAAAATAATTACGTGCAGTGGAAGAATTAGCATAAATAATTTCTCAAATTATTTTATCCACGTATCTAGCATGAAACCTTATGATGCGTGGACATAATCATAAATTAAAATTTTGCAGAAAAGAAAACTAATTTACTTAGTACCTCGTGTAACTCGATGAAAGGGACGAGATCCAACCGTAGCGTCCCTTGGAAGCTTCGCCTCTATTCGCATCCACGCCGAGTTCTCTTCGGAATGACTTCGCAAAGCCACGAGTTTCATGCCGACAAGAACTACTAGATTCTCCAGAGGCACAACTAGAATATCAAGAGAGAGATATGGAAACTAACCACCAAGTAACGGAATCAAGATTCCGTGAAGGGAGGAAGGAGACGCGACCCGCTTCGTCATGGTGGTGGCTCACGGCTAGGGAAGGTGGCGCCGGCCCTAGAGGGAGGAGAGAAGGCGCCGACCCTAGAGAGAGAAAGGGGCGCCAGCCCTAGAGAGAGAAAGGGGCACCGGCCCTAGAGAGAGAGAGGGAGAGAATAAGAGAGAGAGAGAGCTTGCTACTTGATCTCTTAATTAGGAATTCAAGCCTTGCCTTGGTTCCTTTATATAGTAGCCTCTCCATCGCCAAGTCTCCCTTTTAACGGAATAAATTTTCATAAGAAATTTATCCTATAAATTTTCTTATGAATTATTCCGTTATGCCAAGTTTTATTATAACTAAATTTATAATAAAAACAAACACATTTCTTCTTTTATTATGGAATAAAATTTACAATAAATTTATTATATAAAATTTTCTTATCATGGAAAAATCAATTCATAATTGATTTTATAAAATAAAATAAACCAATCCATGGTTCATTTTAATTTCCATAGAAAGAATAAATTTTTATAAATTTCTTTATATAAATTTCTTTATGTAAATTTTTTTATCCATAATTTTATAAAACAAATCGCGCTTGATTTATTTTATAATTTAAAACAATAAATTGGTTTCTCTCCATGTGGTGGCCGGCCAAACCAAGACGCCTCCTCGCGAATTAAACTCATTTAATTCGCCCAATAAGCCTTCAAAAGACTTAGCCATTTTAAGCTTCCGATGCTCCTCTGATAAATTCAGATTCGACTTATTTCTCTTGATTGGAAAATCCAATTTTCAACTCGTTTTAAATCCCTTGGATTACTCGTAGTGCGTGTGACTAAATAGGCTTTCGATTTATGTTGGCCGTCTATAATTCATCAATTATAGAACGATCATGAGTGGCACCTAGTAGTACATCATGATCCCCAATTAATCGAAAGATCAACGGTTGACCACAGAAATTATTCTGAAACCCTTCAGCAGCTCTAATGAATCGTGCCTCATTCCTTTCACCATCTTATACCCACTTGGTTCAGTACATGGTCTGTGTGTGTCAGTCCCCACTAGGCTGACTACGTCATACCTAGCCCAAGTAACGTTCTCTCGTCCTTTGGATTCTAATTACTCTCATGTTTATAAGAGACTCATACTCTAAACATGTCATGCTCTGGCCAGAGGCTTTGAGTAACAATCCGACGATAGGCCTTGGGTATACATCTCCTCGCAAGGAGTGGTGAATCCTTTGTAGGCTGTTCAAGCATCTTCGGGCACTTCGGCTTATACCAAACTATCCTGGGTCTACACCTCCTTGGAGATGCTTGCTTAAGATGTTAAAGTATAAGTCTCCATGACCAAGATGACTTGAACACCGCAAGTCAAAGGAACATCGCACTTAAGCTGCAGTAAGAACTTCACTGACATGTCTATATATAGATTACCATATGAAGTTTTACAGCCAGTCACTCCAATGAACTAGTTCCCTTAACTAGCATTCATGTTTATCTCCGGACATCCCAATGTCACCAGCCAGTGAGAATCAGCAGAATAGAGAATAACCCATGCTAGTCTCAACAGAATTGACAGTGTCAGTTTTTATCAATTCATTGACTAGGGATATTTTCAATACTTCACAATTGCACATGTAGAGATAATCACTAGTTGTGATTCCATCACAAATTCTCTCATGTTGTGAATTGTATTGCGGACATTCTGTAAATGAGTTTATGATCCCAATCAAATGCACAAACATGTATACTCAAATAGTGAATTTTCATTTATTAAAGTAAATGATTACAATCATAAGGTGATTGCCTTAGGACACTTCTCTCATATTACTAACAAAGGGCACGCCAAGGAGTAGGGGCAAGTTATCCCCAAACCTTGTAAACCCTCTTATTAGCGACTTTGGTAGTTGTTCATGCTTGCTTTCATTTCTGTTTTGATTATGGCACTGCTTCCTTTCTTTTGCTTCTTCCGCTGTGCTACTGATAAGTTGAGTGCAGAAACCTCACAAGTGTTTAAAGTTAAAGAGATTGGCTATATTCACCCCCCCCCTCTCTAGCCATCCGTTTCCAACAAATACTACTGATATCTGCTCTGAATCTTCTGATATTTGATTCTCCGTTGATTTGTTGTGCTAAACATCTGCTAAGTGTGCAGGTAATGCAGGGATTACTCAAGGAGGGTCAACCGGAGTCTTTCGCTACGTCAGTTTTGGCTATTTTCCTTTTGCAAGATACAACAGTTTCTGGCCCGGGCAAGCAACCGACTGGCGAGGCTATAGACTGACCTGAGGCTTGGCTGAAGAGTTTTTAGTGGAGTCCAGAGGAGGTCAGTGGGTTGGTGGCGGAGGTTGCTTCAGACGCCTATGAGCTTCAGACGCTCCTGTGAGCTATAGAGACGCTTTGAGCTGCAGAGGCTGGTGAGCTACAGAAGTCAGATGCTTAAAAGAAGACTTGCGAAGTGGAGAAGAGACACTCTCCAAGACTGATCATTCTGCACCTTGAAGTAACTCTGGCATACACAAAAACGTCTTTGAGCGATCTGTTGAATACTTTGCGACTTGAGCACTTGAGGATTTGAGAACGTGTGGCAAGGCAATCAGCAAGCAGACAAGGAAGAGCTGAGTGAAGGCTCTTGCCGAGGTTGTGCTGGGTTGTGAGTTGTGCCTGTAAACGTTTCTCCTTCGCTTGCTTGTGCTCTGTATGCTTTCTTTGTCTCTGTGCTTTATTTCATATCATTCTGTTGAGACTTGTTGTGGAGAGGTTTCTCAACCGAGAAGGAGGCATTTGATATCCGAATTTCCGGGGCTTGATCTGTCGACGATCAAGGGATCACCCACCTTACGGGCACACCAAGGAGTAGGGGCAAGTTATCCCCGAACCTTGTACATCCTCGTGTTAGAGTTTGTGGTTTTCTGTTTGTTTTTCAGCTTGTTCTTCAGTTTCTGATTCTCTGTATTTTCTTTTGCTGCTAACCACAAGTGCATGAACTTCAAAGAGCAAGTGATTTGTGTGTCTGGCTACATTCACCCCCTCTCTAGCCATCCAAGGTCCAACATGTGGTATCAGAGCAAGGAGCTTTGTTCAACAGACTAACACCTGAGAGTTTACAATGACGATGACTTTGAGAGAAGGATTCAGCACTAACCGGCCTCCCTTCTTCGACGGGGCTAATTTCCAATATTGGAGATCACGCATGGAGTATTATCTCAAGACCGACATAGGTATGTGGTTCTCGGTAAAGGAGGGGTTCACCCCTCCGAAAGACGCTGAGGGAAAGGAGCTTGACTCCTCAAGATGGTCGGCTGAGCAAACTTGCAAGGGAGAAGCCGATGCGAAAGCGGTGGTCACCTTGCAGTGCAGGATGACCAAGGACCAATTGATAAAAGTTGGTCCCTTCACAAGCGCCAAGGACCTTTGGAATAAGCTTATCAAACTCCATGAGGGCACCCAGGACTCAAGGATAGCGAAGAGGGATCTTTTCCTCAACCAACTACAAAATCTCACCATGAAGGATTCCAAGACGGTAAGTGAACTCCATGGTCGATTCAAAGAGATATTGAACGACTTACACTCCATTAATGAAAAGGTCGAGAACCGCGACCTTGTGAGGTATGTTCTTAAAGCCTTTCCGAGGAATGCCTTGTGGTCATCCATGGTGGATGCCTACAAGGTATCCAAGGATTTGTCAATTGTTAAGATAGATGATTTGTTTTGTGAAATGGAGCTACACGAAATTGCTAACAAAGACCCCAAGGAGAAGGGGATTGCACTTGTGGCAGGGGACAAGACCAAGAAGAAGAAGGAGAAGAAGAAGGAGAAGGAGGTCTCTTCTTCCTCATACGAGTCCGAGGAGGATGGTAGTGAGTCTTCATCATCCGAGATGGCTACTTTGTAAGGAGAATGATGAGGAAGAGCCGACGCTACAAAGGAAAAGGTAATACAAGTGAAGTTAAAGTTGATAAGACTAATGTTACATGTTTTGAGTGTAGCAAGAAAGGGCATTACAAGAGTGAATGCACAAGGCTAAAGAAGAAGGAGGAGAAATCGAAGAAGAAGAAGAAAGTCTTGAAGGTCACGTGGGATGAATCTTCTTCCAGCTCATTCGAAGAAGAAAAGGAGGAGAAAAGCACTCACCATGTAGCTCTCATGGCCATTGAAGATGTGGAGAGCTGTGACGAATCTATGGACTCCTCAAACGCGACTTCATCATCTTCGGATGATGAAGAGGTAATTTCTCCCGATTAGACAAATGCTATAGGACTATTGCATGCTTAACTGAATTGTTAAAGAAGTCTAAAGAAAAGGTTAAATCTTTAAAAGTAGAAGTAGAACAATTAAAATCCTCTAAGGTTGAGGATCTTGATGATTTGCATGTTGAAGTTTTAGATGATGAAAACAAAGCCTTGAAGAGTGAGGTTGAGAAACTCAAGAGTCTTCTGAGAAATTCTCAACTAGCTCTAAGACGTTGGATATGATTCTAAACGCTCAAAGAGCGGTTTACAACAAGGCCGGTATAGGTTATCGACCTAAAGAACCATGTTTTGTTTCTTTGATGTCTAGGACCCATGTTAGATCACCTAAGGTTTCTAGGGTCCAAAGGAAAGTGATCAAGGCATGAGTGCCTATGTCATGCATTGAAGGTGCATTAGGTCCCAAGATTTGGGTACCTAAATCTTCTATTTTTCATATTGGATAGGCATTGATTGAGGGGGAGCATCTATCAACTTGGTTCGTTGATAGTGGGTGCTCCAAACATATGACTGGTGATAGATCTTTGTTCACTACCCTACAAAGTAAAAGTAGAGGTAATGTATCTTTTGGTAATAATGGTAGCCTTAAGGTTGTAGGGATAGGAGACATTCAAATATCCGAATGTCTTTGAATAAAAAATGTCCTTCTAGTCAAGGGGATGACATTTAATCTCCTAAGTGTCAGTCAATTATGTTATGCGGGTTACACAATTGAATTTCATTCAAGTCAATATCTAGTTAGACAAAATGACACACTTGACAAGGTACTAGTCGGCACAAGGATAGGTAATATTTATCAAGTTTCTTTTAAAAGTGCTATTAATGCTTCTGTTAAGTGTTTCATGTCAAGAGAAGATGAGTCTACACTTTTGTTGGGACCGGGTGCATGTCGACAAGGATACGAGTTCGTAAAATTTTAAATTTTTACGTGCAGCGGAAGAATTTGCATAAAATAATTTCCCAAATTATTTGAACTTCGTATCTAGCATGCAATCTTATGGTGTGTTGACATAATCATAAATTAAAACTTTGCGGAAAAGTAAACTAATTTACCAAGTACCTCGCGTAACTCGAAGTAAGGGACGAGATCCAACCGTAGCGTCCCTTGGAAGCTTCGCCTCTATTCGCGTCCACGCCGAGTTCTCTTCGGGATGACTTCGCAAAGTCACGAGTTTTTGTACCGACGAGAACTACTAGATTCTCGGAAGGCACAACTAGAAAAACAAGAGAAGAAATAGGAAAGAGTGGAAACTAACCAACAAAGAAACGGAATCGAATTCCGAGAAGAGAGGAGTCGCTATCCGCTTCTTCTTCTTCTTGTTTGGTTTCTCCTTCTTGTTGAAGCTCACGACAACTCACCCTTGGGAGGGAGGTGCTTCCGCCCTATGTCCTCAAGAGGGCGCCGGCCCCAATTGGCCAAGAGGGCGCCGGCCCTAGGTGGGGGAAGGGAAAGAGAGAAGAGAATTAAGAGAGAGAGAGGGAGCTCTATATCGATTATCCAAATCTTAGGAATCCAAGGCTTGCCTATGGTTCCTTATATAGTTGCTTCTCCCTTGCCAAGTCTCCTCTTAACCGAATTAACGGAATTAACGGAATTAGTTATCATAAGAAATTTATCCTATAAATTCTCTTATGAATTATTTCGTTTAAACCAAGTTTTATTATAACTAACTTTATAATAAAACTAATTAGTTATCATAAGAAATTTATCCTATAAATTCTCTTATGAATTTTATTATAACTAACTTTATAATAAAACTAATTAATTATCATAAGAAATTTATCCTATAAATTCTCTTATGAATTATTCCGTTTAAACCAAGTTTTATTATAACTAACTTTATAATAAAACTAATTAATCTCTCCTTTTATTATAGAATAAATTTTATAAGAAATTTATAAACATTCTTATTATGAAAAAATCAATTCATAATTGATTTTATAAAATTAAAATAAACCAATTCATGGATTATTTTAACTTCCATAAAAAGAATAAATTTCTATAAATTTATTTATATAAATTTCTTTATACAAATTTATTTATCCATAATTTATAAAACAAATCGCGCTAGATTTGTTTTATTAATTTAACCAAAATTAATTGGTTTACTCCCTCTATTGTGGTCGGCCAACCAAGGAGGGTTGGCACCCTCTTTGGCCGGCCCAAGCCGAGCCGAACCAACGCGAATTAAACTCATTTAATTCGCCCAAAAAGCCTTCATAAGACTTAGCCATTTTTAGCTTCCATTGCGTCTCTGATTAACTCAGATTCGACTTATTTCTCTTGATCGGAAAATCCAATTTTCAACTCATTTTAAATCCCTCGGATTACTCGTAGTGCGTGTGACTAAATAGGCTTTCGATTTACGTTGGCCGTCTATAATCAACCAATTATAGATCGATCATGAGTGGCACCTAGTAGTACATCATGACCCCCAATTAATCGAAATATCAACGGTTTGACCTCAGAAGAAATTATTCTGAAACCCTTCAGCAGCTCTAATGAATCGTGCCCCATTCCCTTCACCATCTTATACCCACTTGGTTCAGGACACGGTCTATTTGTGTCAGTCCCCAATAGGCTGACTACGTCACACCTAGCCCAAGTAATGTCTTTCTCGTCCTTTGGATTTCTAATTACTCTCATGTATTTAAGAGACTTGCACTCTTAACATGATATACTCTGGCCAGAGATTTTGAGTAACAATCCGATGATAGGCCTGGGTATACATCTCCTCGCAAGGAGTGGTGAATCCTTTGTAGGTTGTTCAAACATCTTCGGGCACTTCGGCTTATACCCAATCATCCTGGGTCCACACCTCCTTGGAGATTCTTGCTTAAGATGTTAAAGTATAAGTCTCCATGACCAAGATGACTTGAACACCGCAAGTCAAAGGAACATCACACTTAAGCCGCAGTAAGAACTTCATTGACATATCTATATAGATTACCATATGAAGACTTACAGCTAGTCACTCCAATGAACTAGTTCCCTTAACTAGCATCCATGTTTATCTCCGGACATTCCAATGTCACCAGCCAGTGAGAATCAGCTGATTAGAGAATAACCCATGCTAGTCTCAACAGAATTGATAGTGTCCGTATTTATCAATTCATCGACTAGGGATATTTTCAATACTTCACATTTGCGCATTTAGAGATAATCACTAGTTGTGATCCCATCACAAATTCTCTTATGCTGTGAGTTGTATTGCGGACATTCAGTAGACGAGTTTAAGTTCCCAATCAAATACACAAGCATGTATACTCAAATAGTGAATTATCATTTATTGAAATAAATGTTTACAATCATAAGGCGATTGCCTTAGGACACTTCTCTCATATCACTAACAAAGTCCCACTTAGCCTAATGCCAATCGCTATGGTATCCAATACCACAAGCTCTAACATGACCCTCAAACATGCTCTGAGGCAAGGCCTTTGTTAAAGGATCCGCTAAATTCCTTTCAGTGGAAATTTTCTCAATTTGTATGTCATTCCTACTTATAATCTCTCTGATCAGATGATAGCGGCGAAGCACGTGTTTGGATCGCTGATGAGACCTTGGTTCCTTTGCTTGTGCAATAGCTCCATTGTTGTCGCAGTAAACCGGCACTGCTTCATCAATGGTTGGAACCACACCAAGTTCGGAGACGAACTTCTTGATCCAGACTGCTTCCTTTGCTGCTTCCGAAGCTGCGATATACTCCGCTTCCGTGGTAGAATCCGCTACGGTGTCTTGTTTGGAACTTTTCCAACTTATTGCGCCTCCATTCAAAGTAAATACGTATCCAGACTGCGATTTGGAGTCATCCTTATCTGTCTGGAAACTGGCATCTGTATACCCACGTATTACCATATCTCCTTCTCCATATATTAGGAATACATCCTTAGTTCTTCTTAAGTACTTAAGGATTGTCTTAACAGCCGCCCAATGATCCATTCCTGGATCCGACTGGTATCTGCTTGTGACGCTCAAAGCATACGATACATCGGGCCTAGTACATAACATAGCATACATGATAGATCCTATCGCGGATGCATAGGGAATCTTATTCATGCAAATCCTCTCGTCTTCTGTGCGCGGACACATAGACTTTGAAAGGTTGATCCCATGCCTGATGGGAAGGTAACCTTTCTTGGATTCCGACATGCTAAACCTTTTTAGCACTCGGTCTATATATGTAGACTGCGAAAGACCAAGCAACCGTTTTGATCTATCTCTATAGATTCTAATCCCAAGGATATAGGTTGCTTCTCCCAGGTCTTTCATGGAGAAAGTTTTGGATAACCAAATTTTAACTGTCTGTAAGACTGATATATCATTTCCTATAAGTAAGATGTCATCGACATATAATACTAGGAATACGACTGCACTCCCACTAACCTTCTTGTACACACAAGGTTCGTCAGGATTTTGTGAGAAATCAAACTCTTTGATTGTCTCATCAAAACGGATGTTCCAGCTCCTAGATGCTTGCTTCAGTCCATATATGGATCGTCGAAGCTTGCATACTTTGGTTTTATCAACCGATGTGAAACCTTCAGGTTGTATCATGTATACATCCTCAAGCAGGTTTCCGTTAAGGAAAGCTGTTTTCACATCCATTTGCCATATCTCATAATCATAATGAGCTGCTATGGCTAGGAGCATCCGAATGGATTTAAGCATAGCTACTGGCGAATAGGTTTCGTCATATCAATTCCTTGTTCTGACGATATCCTTTTGCCACTAATCTAGCCTTAAAGGTAACAACATTACCTTCCATGTCGGTTTTCTTCTTGAAAACCCACTTGCACCCTATGGGCTTAATCCCTTCAGGTGGGTTAACCAAGTCCCATACTTGGTTTTCGTACATGGAATCCATTTCCGACTTCATGGCCTCAAGCCATTTGTCCCTTTCTGAACTTTTCAGAACATCTTCATAACTGATAGGTTCGTCATCGCTTATGAGTAACACGTCGTTCGATTCACTTACGAGAAATCCGTATCTCTCTGGAATATTGCGTGTCCTATCAGATCTACGAAGAGGTGGTGTAGTTTTAGGTTCAACTGATAGCTCATCATTATGAGGTATTAGTTGTGGGTCTAGACTAGGTGTCTCTGTAATGTCTATTGGAGTTTCTTGAACTTCATCAAGTTCAATGCCACTCCCACTGTTTTCTTGTAAAAGAAATTCTTTTTCTAGAAATACAGCATGCCTTGAAACAAACACCTTTTGTTCCAAGGGATGATAGAATTGGTAACCCTTCGTTTCCTTAGGGTATCCAATAAATAGACATTTATCAGACTTAGCATCCAATTTGTCTGATACAATCCGCTTCACATAAGCAGGACAACCCCATATCTTAAGGTGAGTTAAGTGGGGTTTCTTACTATTCCATGTCTCATATGGAGTAGTAGAGACTACCTTGGTCGGGACTCTGTTTAGCAAGTAAACAGCTGTCTTAAGTGCATAGCCCCAAAAGGATTTTGGAAGAGTTGCATGATTCATCATTGACCTAACCATGTCCATCAAGGTTCGGTTGCGCCTCTCAGATACACCATTATGCTGTGGTGTATACGGCGGAGTCCATTGGGATAATATCCCATTGTCCCTAAGATAATCTTGAAACTCTTGACTTAAGTATTCACCACCCCGATCGGATCGAAGTATTTTAATACTTTTGCCAAGCTGTTTCTCTACTTCATTTCTGAACTCTTTGAATTTCTCAAAGGCTTCAGATTTGTGTTTCATCAAGAACACATACCCGAATCGTGAGTGATCATCGATAAAGGTGATGAAGTAGCTATAGCCTCCTTGTGCAAGAGTTGACATTGGTCCACATACATCAGTATGTATTAGACCAAGCAATTCTCCCACTAGATTACCTTTTCCGGAAAAGGGTAATTTGGTCATCTTGCCTTTTAAGCATGATTCGCATGTATCAAATGAACCGGGTTCAAATGATTCCAAAATTCCACATCGGTGTAATTCGGTCATGCGTTTCTTACTTATATGGCCAAGACGACAATGCCAAGTGTAGGAGTCTATTCGATTATCTATTCGAGCACGTTTGTTGCTAATTTCGATATTGAAAATGTCACTGGATAAATCTAACATGTAGATTCCATTGCACAAAGTTCCATTCCCATAAAGAACACCATTTAAAGTTATGTAACAACAATTGTTACTAAAAGTTAAATGATAACCCTTTTCATTCAGACATGAAATAGATACAATGTTCTTTATCAACGAAGGAACGAAATAACAATTATCCAATTCTAAGACACGTCCAGTGGGGAGCTTTAGCAAATATGTTCCGATGGCAACAGCAGCAATCTTTGCTCCGTTTCCAACTCGCAAATTCGCTTCTCCTTTGACGAGTCTTCTTCTATTCCTTAGCCCCAGTATGTCATTACATATATGTGAGCTACACCCAGTATCAAGTACCCAAGTGTTTGAGGAAATAGAGTGACATTCAATAACGAAGATACTTGAAGAGGATGGGGCATCGGATGCCTTCTCTTTCAAGGACTCAAGATAAACCTTGCAGTTTCTTCGCCAGTGACCCTCCTTGCCACAGTGATGGCAAGTGCCTTTTAGGATATTTTCAGTCTTTTTGGCCTTTTTCTTCTTTCCTTTATTTTGTTCTTTGGCCTTCCTCTTAGAACCTTTCTTCGAGGAACCAACTAACAGTACCGTCTCTTGATCCTGCTTCACAGAAGGCTCTACAGTCTTCAGCAGGTTGAGCAACTCAGGAAACTGGTCTAGAGTTGCATTTTCAGGAGGACGGTTGGGAAGTTGATTTTCAAGGACATAAGCAAGCTTCTCTGCCTTAAGGACTATCCTTAGGTTTCGAAGCCAGTCCATGAAGTTTGGCCCAGTCAGTTTATTGGTATCCAAAATGGAACGCAAGTTTAGAGAAGACATGATCGAGTGATTAACCTAGAAATACAAATTGAGCTTATGTGAGAAGAATGATTAAAGAATGTATCAATATACATAAATAAAGTCCTATTTATTTTTCAAATTGAATAACCCTTTTTATCAATTCGGGAGATCGTAGGATCATCTCCAAATAGGTTGATATCCAACCATAGGTAAGAACAACCATGGCTGTGGCCATCAAGTTATTCTTAGCTATGAAGGTAGGTAATTATACCGATTACACATCACATATATGTAACTATCACTTTATGCTATCAACTAATTGAATGTTTGCATAAATCATTGGGTTGTTAACTCATTAACAAGTATGCAACATTATACATAGCACCCAACTGCACCTCTCTTTACATCGACCTTGGCTGTGGCACAACAAATCGATGCTCCAAGCTTAAGGCTGACCCATTAATCAAGAAATAGTTTTAATATGGTTGGAGCTCATTCAACCGCTTAGTCAGGCTTGGATGTGTCCAACAACCAAAACTAATGATTGACCTCTGACTCCAACTATATTATTCATAAACTAATTCCATGGTTTGAACATGTTGAGGTTCAAGTCGGGCATGGATGTGTCCATCAACCCAAACGAGAAACAAAACTCCGATTCTAACCATATTAATGGAAGGTGTTGGCCTTAATATTTTGTAAGGGGTTTTGGGTCTCATCCTTTCTTTTCTAAGCACATTCATGACATAGAATTATGTCATGACTAACGATTTCCTTAATAAGTATGTATGTGACTTAAGTTATCAAGTCTCATTAATTGATTAGGAACCGGATTTCCTAATTCCAATTTCATACTTAATTAAAGGAATTGTTTTGGGAAACAATTTCCTAAATTGTCATAATTAATTTCGGAAATAATATGTTCAAGACTTTGATTTCTCTAAATCAAATCTTATTAAATTAAGAGATAAATCCCTTAATTCAACCACATATTATTTTCATGAAAATCTCATTTAAGAAACTCTATAGGAAACCATTTTCCTAATTAATTTTGGAGACAACAATATGTAAGAGCATCACCTCTTCAACATATTTTATTCATGGATTTAATTAATTACAACAAATCATTTTCTAAGGGTGGCTCCCCGAGGCTCAGATACCCAAAGAAAAGTAATGTGTTGTAAATCCAATTGGACGGCTCCCGAGGCTCAATCCAAATCAAACATGACAATTTCAATTAAAAATTGGGAAATTAAATTACAACAACTAACTTTAAATTGGACGGCTCCCCGAGGCTCAATCCAAAATAAAGAATTTTGTTGTCAATTTAAAAACCAATTCAAATTTAATTGTCAATTAACTGTCCATGAATTTGTCTAGACTTTCTTAAAAGAAAGTGCCCAAAATTGCGAGATTTCAAAAATAGGTTTTCAGAATAATTGTAAGTTTCTGGTACAAAGGAAACTTACATATTTCCAAAATTGGAAAATTTCTAAAATAGAAAAATTTCCAAAATTGGAAAGTTTCCAAAGATGGGAAGTTTTCACAATTATTATAAAATTTCAGAAATTAGAAAATTTCAAACGTTTGCGAAATTTCATGAGGATTTCCAAACTTTGAAATTCCTAAATCTAAAATTTATTATAATTTGAAAGTTTCCATAATTGAAAATTTTTCCGAAATTGAGATCATGACAAAGTTTTCCACAAAACAATTATATGATTAAGTCGAACACTAACCGGCTCTGATACCACTGTTGGGACCGGGTGCATGTCGACAAGGATACGAGTTCGTAAAATTTTAAATTTTTACGTGCAGCGGAAGAATTTGCATAAAATAATTTCCTAAATTATTTTAACTTCGTATCTAGCATGCAATCTTATGGTGTGTTGACATAATCATAAATTAAAACTTTGCGGAAAAGTAAACTAATTTACCAAGTACCTCGCGTAACTCGAAGTAAGGGACGAGATCCAACCGTAGCGTCCCTTGGAAGCTTCGCCTCTATTCGCGTCCACGCCGAGTTCTCTTCGGGATGACTTCGCAAAGTCACGAGTTTTTGTGCCGACGAGAACTACTAGATTCTCGGAAGGCACAACTAGAAAAACAAGAGAAGAAATAGGAAAGAGTGGAAACTAACCAACAAAGAAACGGAATCGAATTCCGAGAAGAGAGGAGTCGCTATCCGCTTCTTCTTCTTCTTGTTTGGTTTCTCCTTCTTGTTGAAGCTCACGGCAACTCACCCTTGGGAGGGAGGTGCTTCGGCCCTAGGTCCTCAAGAGGGCGCCGGCCCTAATTGGCCAAGAGGGCGCCGGCCCTAGGTGGGGAAGGGAAAGAGAGAAGAGAATTAAGAGAGAGAGAGGGAGCTCTATATCGATTATCCAAATCTTAGGAATCCAAGGCTTGCCTATGGTTCCTTATATAGTTGCTTCTCCCTTGCCAAGTCTCCTCTTAACCGAATTAACGAAATTAGTTATCATAAGAAATTTATCCTATAAATTCTCTTATGAATTATTCCATTTAAACCAAGTTTTATTATAACTAACTTTATAATAAAACTAATTAGTTATCATAAGAAATTTATCCTATAAATTCTCTTATGAATTTTATTATAACTAACTTTATAATAAAACTAATTAATTATCATAAGAAATTTATCCTATAAATTCTCTTATGAATTATTCCGTTTAAACCAAGTTTTATTATAACTAACTTTATAATAAAACTAATTAATCTCTCCTTTTATTATGGAATAAATTTTATAAGAAATTTATAAACTTTCTTATTATGGAAAAATCAATTCATAATTGATTTTATAAAATTAAAATAAACCAATTCATGGATTATTTTAACTTCCATAAAAAGAATAAATTTCTATAAATTTATTTATATAAATTTCTTTATACAAATTTATTTATCCATAATTTATAAAACAAATCGCGCTAGATTTGTTTTATTAATTAAACCAAAATTAATTGGTTTACTCCCTCTATTGTGGCCGGCCAACCAAGGAGGGTTGGCACCCTCTTTGGCCGGCCCAAGCCGAGCCGAACCAACGCGAATTAAACTCATTTAATTCGCCCAAAAAGCCTTCAAAAGACTTAGCCATTTTTAGCTTCCATTGCGCCTCTGATTAACTCAGATTCGACTTATTTCTCTTGATCGGAAAATCCAATTTTCAACTCGTTTTAAATCCCTCGGATTACTCGTAGTGCGTGTGACTAAATAGGCTTTCGATTTATGTTGGCCGTCTATAATCAACCAATTATAGAACGATCATGAGTGGCACCTAGTAGTACATCATGACCCCCAATTAATCGAAAGATCAACGGTTTGACCTCAGAAGAAATTATTCTGAAACCCTTCAGCAGCTCTAATGAATCGTGCCTCATTCCCTTCACCATCTTATACCCACTTGGTTCAGGACACGGTCTATTTGTGTCAGTCCCCACTAGGCTGACTACGTCACACCTAGCCCAAGTAATGTCTTTCTCGTCCTTTGGATTTCTAATTACTCTCATGTATTTAAGAGACTTGCACTCATAACATGATATACTCTGGCCAGAGATTTTGAGTAACAATCCGACGATAGGCCTGGGTATACATCTCCTCGCAAGGAGTGGTGAATCCTTTGTAGGCTGTTCAAACATCTTCGGGCACTTCGGCTTATACCCAATCATCCTGGGTCCACACCTCCTTGGAGATGCTTGCTTAAGATGTTAAAGTATAAGTCTCCATGACCAAGATGACTTGAACACCGCAAGTCAAAGGAACATCGCACTTAAGCCGCAGTAAGAACTTCATTGACATATCTATATAGATTACCATATGAAGTCTTACAGCTAGTCACTCCAATGAACTAGTTCCCTTAACAAGCATCCATGTTTATCTCCGGACATTCCAATGTCACCAGCCAGTGAGAATCAGCTGATTAGAGAATAACCCATGCTAGTCTCAACAGAATTGATAGTATCCGTATTTATCAATTCATCGACTAGGGATATTTTCAATACTTCACATTTGCGCATTTAGAGATAATCACTAGTTGTGATCCCATCACAAATTCTCTTATGCTGTGAGTTATATTGCGGACATTCAGTAGATGAGTTTAAGATCCCAATCAAATACACAAGCATGTATACTCAAATAGTGAATTATCATTTATTGAAATAAATGTTTACAATCATAAGGCGATTGCCTTAGGACACTTCTCTCATATCACTAACAACTTTGGCACCGGAGATTGGCACATGTGAACATGAAGAATATTCAGAAATTGGCCAACAATGGACTTGTTGATGGCTTACCAAGCATCAAGTACGAAAAGGAAAAGCTTTGCGATGCATGTCAAATGGGTAAGCAAACGAAATCATCTCACAAAGGTAAAAGCGCTATAAATACCTCTAGTGCTTTATATTTACTACACATGGATTTATTTGATTGTAGTACTATAAATTCTTTGAATGTTAGTAGGTATTGCTTTGTGATCATTGATGATTATACTAGATATACTTGGATGTATTTTCTAAAATATAAGGATCTAGATGTTTTCATTTCATTTTGTAGAAGAATTAAAAATGAAAAAACTGATGGATCATCTTGGCGTGCTAGAGGGGGGGGGGGTGAATAGCATTTTTTCGGTCGTTTCTCTACAAAGTCGTTAGCACAGCGGAAACAATAATATGCAAAAGAATACAAGAACAATGTTAACAACAATACTTTACTTGGTATCCACCCAGATGAGTGACTAATCCAAAGATCCACGCACGACACCACTTCCACTATGAAAACTCTTCTTCAGGTGGAGAAATCTTTATAGTGGTGGACTTCCTCTTACAGAATGTAGTAAAAGAGAGAGAGAAAGTTGAGAAAACTTTTCACACGAGCAGCACTTCATTACTGTATAGAACCGTACCGCCCACGAGCAAAAAGGTCCTCCTTTTATAGGAGAACAGGACAAACTCGCAGTCTGTCTAGACCCACACTAGTCGACTGCCCCTGGGGCAATCGACTGGTCTAGCATTAATTGCTAGCTAACCGTTAGTTTCAGGGTGTTACCAGTCGACTGCCCCTGGGGCAGTCGACTGGTCCGAGACTGAAAACTCTCTGTGAGTTTTGGCAGTCGACTGCCCTCTGGCTAGTCGACTGCCTTGCCTCTTAGCTTAGTTTCATCCACTCTGAACCTTCTCCTTCACGTGTGCCTTCAGGTCCACTCCCTTGGCTCGTCCCTTGAAGTCATCTTCCTCTAGCTCTCGTTCCTCGGATGCGCACACAAGCCTTCCCTTGGCTTGCCTCCATGCCACCCTTCACGTGTGCCCTTGAAGTCCACTTCCCCGCTTGCCATTGGAGTCCTCCTCCCTCGGCTCTTGTCCCTCGGATTTGTTCACCATGTGTGATCCTCCAAGTCCTGCAAACTCAATCACACACATTAAAATACAACATAACACTCTAACCTTAAACATATTCACACACACACATCAAAACCATGAACTTCCAATCATTTTAGGGTAGATTGCCTCAACAATCTTCCCCTTTTTGATGTGTGGCAATATGTTTAAGTTTAGAGATAAATAACAACCAATAATAACAGTAACAAAAGATAGCAATTGAAAAATATAAGACATAGCAAGCCTAAGAGGTAACCTCCCCCTTAATCCATGTCTTCTCCTATTTTCAATTCTACTCATGATCCAAGTTAAGTTTCCACTTAACACTAAACAACATTAAAAAAGTAAAGACATATTAACACCTAAGAGGTAACCTCCCCCATAATCCATATCTTCTCCCATTTTTTAATCATCCAAGGTCTAAGTTAGACAAAAATACTTTAAACCATCCATTTCAAGTCAAAATTCTAACTTAAACCGCCCATTCTCCCCCTTTGACACCATCAAAATGATTGCCTCAAGCAACCCATCCCTATGGCATCAAATGATAGAAAATTGCTTTTCTGAAAATTCTCACAGAAGCTGAAATCAGGCGTGCCAGTCGACTGATATATACACTATTAGTGGCAAGTTTCAGCCTTTGTGCCGAAATTCAGAAACTTCCAGAAAAATCTTAAAAATTCTAAAAATTTGCAGACATGTTTGAAATGATATACTCTATTAAGGAAAAATATTAGCCCTTATAAAATTTCAAACATGCTTGACTTTTGATAAAAACTCAAAATCCTTGAAAACCTCTAATTTTTGTACCAAACTTACAATCTAATTTTGCAATTATAAAACTTTTAAAAGCATGACAAAGCATATAAAGCATAAAATGGTTTTCAAAGGTTTAAAATGTCCAACTATGATCTTTGGGCAAAGTGTCCATTGATTAAACACTTGCCTTCTCCATAGTTGATCTAATTTTCATATGTTGAAACTTCTAATGGTTCAACAATGTGCCACAAGCACAAGTAAGCCAAATGTATCACCCTAATGAATCAAGCACCCTTTTTCAAATCTAATATATTAAAGTTCATCCTATACTTCCACAAAACACATTCCAAGGCCTCTTCATAAGGATGTAAACTCCGATTCGGGAAGAGGCTTGGTAAAGATGTCGGCTAGGTTCGACTTTGTTTCAACAGTGTAGTTATATGTCTCCCCTTGCCACATGGTCTCTTATGAAGTGATGTTTCACTTCAATGTATTTTGTCCTAGAGTGGTGAACCGGATTTTTGGTCAAGTTGATTGTACTTACATTATCACACAAGACTTTGACCTTGGTATAATGTAACTCATAATCTTCTAAGGTGTGCATGATCCAAAGGAGTTGGGAAACACACCCACCCATTGCCACATATTTCGCCTCCGTTGTTGATAGGGCAACGCATGGTCGTTTCCTACTACTCTAACTAACTAAGGAAGACCCAAGGAATTGACACCCTCCACTAGTACTTTTCCTATCTAGCTTATAACCCGCATAGTTCGAGTTGGTGTATCCAATAAAATCAACACTAGGGGTTCTTGGATACCAAAGTTCGACATTGAGGGTACCTTTGACATACCTTAGGATCCTCTTGACTACAACCAAATGGGACTCAAATTGATTTAGCTCTTCTTGCATGGCTAAGACCCAATCAACATCTCCTAATGCTTCATCAATTGACTTGGGTTCTAATTGAGAGATTAGAGCTATTTGACTAGTTTGATCCCTAAAATAGGGCCTAGTCCTTACTCCTTGAGTTACATCACCCACTATTTGGTCAATAGGGTGATCGTGGTGATGTCTCAATGGTCTAGAAGTTGTGGGTTCATTTACTACTTCTTCCTCATCCTCTAGGGTACTTCTTACTCCCCCTAGATCGTTGCCCTCCAAATGTAGGTCTTGGATTCTTTGGGCAAGGGGGTGGACTTCTTCCATATCCTTATCAATTGAGGCTTTTCTAGGGTAAGTATTTGTTGATTCATCAAATTTAACATTTGAGGACTCCTCAATCACTTTTGTCCTCTTGTTGTAAACACTATAACCCCTACTAGTTAATGAGTATCCTACTAGAATTCCTTCATCGACTTTTGACTCAATCTTCCTTAGGTCATCTTTGATATTTAAGATATACACTTTACATCCAAAGACCCTAAAGTAATGGACTTGTGGTACTCTCCCATTCCATAATTCAAAAGGTGTTTTTCCTAGGAACCTATGTACCAACACTCGGTTTTGAATGTAACAAGCGGTGTTAACCACTTCGGCCCAAAAGTAGCTGGGAAGCGAATATGCATTAAGCATAGTCCTAGCAGCTTCTTGTAGAGCATAGTTTCTCCTCTCAACTACCCCATTTTGTTGAGGAGTCCTTGGGCATGAAAATTCATGCTTGTATCCATTTTCGACACAAAAATGTGTGAAATTTGAATTTTGGAACTCCCCACCGTGGTCACTTCTAATTTGATTAATTTTGAGATATTTTTCATTTTCTACCCTTTTACTAAATCCTATGAAGAGTTCTAGGGTATCATCCTTATGTTTCATGAAGAAAACCCAAGTAAACCTAGAAAAATCATCTACAATAACTAGAGAATATTTAGTCCCTATAAGTGAGGGAGTCTATGGCAATCAAATAGATCTATATGCAAGAGCTCTAATGGTAAAGTTGTAGTGGTTAGAGTTTTACCTTTGTGTGATGATATTGATTACTTACCCTCTTGGCATGCATCACACAATTTTGTTTTCTCATACTTGATCATTGGTAGCCCTTCACCAACTCTTCCTTAGCCACTCTTGCAATGCTTCTCATGTTACCATGTCCAAGCCTCCGGTGCCACAACTACCCTTCTTCTTCTTTAGACATGAGACACTTAGCAACATTGTTAGTAGCATAAACAAGATCAAGATAATATAAATTTGCCTCTCTAAACCCTTCTAATATGACATTATTTGATTCATTATGTTTAATTATGCACTTCCTAGCATGAAATTCAACTTTAAAACCCGCATCACATAACTGACTCACACTGAGTAAGTTAAACCTCATATCTTTGATTAGGAGTACCTTATGTATAGAAATCGTGGGAGATACCTCAATGGTGCCCTTACCAATAATCCTCAATTTTCCACTATTTCCAAAGGAGACCGTCCCTTCTCTTAAGTAGATAATAGTAGTGAACTTGCTCACATCCCCGGTCATGTGTCTTGAGCATCCACTATCTACTATCCACATAGTTGAGGTCTCCTTCATCTTTAACTATACAACATGAAAAACATACTCTTTTGGTACCCAAATCTTTGATCCATAAGCATCATTTAAAAATCTTTTAGGTACCCATGCCCTCTTTGTATTTCCCTTAGCCCCTAGTCTCCTAGATGCACCAATCCTACCCGTGAGTGATATAAAGGCCACTTCCTTTGTCTTTGGCCTATATCCCAAGCTGACCTTGTTATAAACGACCCTTTGACTGTTGATTATCATATCTAGGATGCTAGATCCTACTTGGAATTTCCTAAGTGCCTTTGTTAGGTCATCTACCTTTTTCTTTAGTTCCCTATTTTCAGTTTCAAGACATAAAGCATGTGATGTAAGAGAACTAGCATGTAAGTCTTCCTTAAGTTTGGTAGATTCTACCCTAAGTATGTCAATCTCATCTTTTAATTCCTTAATCTTACTTCTAGCCTTAGCTAAATCCATGTTAGTGCTAGAAATAATCTTGACTAAAGTAGAGGAGGGTAAGTGGTATACCTTACTTACCGAAGCTTCTGACTCGGATGATGAAGAGGAGGAGTCGCTCTCATCACTGCTTGAACTTCTTTCATCATTTGATGAGTCTAAGTGATCCTATGCCATAAGAGTAAAATGGAAAACTTGCTCTTCTTCTTCCTCTGAGGATGATGGATCATCCCAGGTTACCTTGAGGTTGGTGGCACCCTTCTCCTTTCCCTTTGACTTCTTCTTGTCACCTTTCTTCTTCTCCTCCTTCTTGTCATCTCTTCTCTTTAGCCGAGGGCACTCGTTCTTCATGTGTCCCTCTTGATGGCAATTGTAGCATATAATGTCCTTGGCCTTACCCTTGCCTTTGAACCCTTTCCTAGCATATGATTTGTTTGAGAAATTTCTGAAAGCTTTACGCATCTTTCCTACCATGAATGCCTCTTGGTCGCTATCCATGGAGGCGCTGGATTCCTCTGAATCTGATGAGGAGGAATAGACCACCTTCTTCTTCTCCTTCCTCTTCTTCTTCTCCTTTTCTGCAATAGAGGCAATACCCTTCTCTTTGGCCGAGACGTTAGCTTGCTCGTGTAGTTCAAATTCACAAAATAAGTCATCTAATTTAACTATAGACAAATCCCTTGATACCTTGTAAGCATCAACCATGGATGCCCACAAGGTGGTTCTCGGGAAGGCTTATAGAACATACCTGACGATATCCCGGTTCTCGATCATTTCTCCAATCACGTGGAGCTCATTGATTACTTCCTTCACCCTTCCATGTAGATGGCTGACGGTTTTGTTGCTCTTCGTGGATAAGGATTGGAGTTGGGCTACAAGCAAGTCCTTCTTTGTTCTTCTGGATTCGTTTGACCTTCGATCAATTCCATCAATTTGTCCCTCAGTTCCATGGCGCTCTTGAACGACCTCACCTTGTTCAGTTGCTCCTTTGAGAGACCGCACTACAGTGTGGTGGTAGCCTTGGCATTGGACTGCGCCCTCTTTATTACCTCCTTTGACCAGGATCTCATCGGTGTCGGTTCTCCTCTTTCATCGACGGGTGCCTCGAAGCCATCTGCAATGCTAATCCAATTCTCAATATTGTTCATAAGGTAGTATTGCATCCTACCTTTCCAGTAAGCGAAGTCGTTCCCATCGAAGAAGGGTTGTCGTGCGGTGGAGTGTCCCTCTTGAAACACCATTATACTTGCTACGGTTGACGGTGAGTTCTTCCGAAACGAACTGGCTCTGATACCAACTGATTGATCATCTTGGCGTGCTAGAGGGGGGTGAATAGAACTTTTTCGGTCATTTCTCTACAAAGTCATTAGCGCAGCGAAAACAATAATATGCAAAAGAATACAAGAACAATGCTAACAACAATACTTTACTTGGTATCCACCCGGATGGGTGACTAATCCAAGGATCCACGCACGACACCACTTCCACTATGAAAACTCTCCTTCAAGTGAAGAAACCTTTACAGTGGTGGACATCTTCTTACAGAATGTAGTAAAAGAGAGAGAGGAAGTTGAGAAAAATTTTCAAACGAGCAGCACTTCGTTACTGTACAGAACCGTACCGCCCATGTACAAAAAGGTCCTCCTTTTATAGGAGAACAGGACAAACTCGCAGTCTGTCCAAACCCACACCAGTTGACTGCCCCTGGGGTAGTCGACTAGTCTAGCATTAATTGCTAGCCAACGGCTAGTTTCGGGGTGTTACTAGTCGACTGCCCCTGGGGCAGTCGACTGGTCCGAGGCTGAAAACTATGTGTGAGATTTGGCAGTCGACTGCCCTCTGGCTAGTCGACTTCCCTGCCTCTCAGCTTAGTTTCAGCCACTCTAAACCTTCTCCTTCACGTGTGCCTTCAGGTCCACTCCCTTGGCTCGTCCCTTGAAGTCGTCTTCCTCTAGCTCTCGTCCCTCGAATGCGCACACAAGCCTTCCCTTGGCATGCCTCCATGCCACCCTTCACGTGTGCCCTTGAAGTCCACTTCCCCGTTTGCCATTGGAGTCCTCCTCCCTCGGCTCTCGTCCCTCAGATTTGTTCACCATGTGTGATCCTCCAAGTCCAGCAAACTCAATCACATACATCAAATACAACATAACACTCTAACCTTAAACATATTCACACACACAAATCAAAACCATGATCTTCCCATCATTTTAGGGCCGATTGCCTCAACAAAATCTACAAAAATTAAAACAATAAGGAGTGATCATGGAGGAGAATTTCAAAACCAAAGATTTTTAGAATTTTATCAAGAGAGAGGATATAGACATGAGATCTCCACTCCTAGAATACCACAGCAAAATGGTGTTGTAGAGAGGAAGAACCGAGTCCTACAAGAGGCTGCACGAAGCATGCTCAATGGGTACTCTTTACTGAGTTACTTATAGGCTGAAGCTATGAACACAGCTTGCTATGTGTAAAATCAAGTCCTCATTCATAGATTTCTTGGGAAGAATCCTCACAAACTTTGGTTTGGAAAACCACCTACAATTAAACATCTCTGGGTGTTTGGGTGTAAGGTGTTTATTCTAAACACCAAGGATCATCTTGGCAAGTTCACAGCGAATGCTGATGAAGGGATACTGATCGGGTATTCTCTGTTAAGACCAAAAGGAATTAGGATACCTCCACAATGGCATGATATTACCCACTTTGGGCCTAAGCCCTCATGGTTTTGCTCTTGGGCTCTCTCCAAAAGGCCTCATGCCAATGGAGATACCATATTCCTTATAAACCAATGATCTTCCCATGTGTTTCTCAATGTGGGACTAAGTTTGTACCCACCCTTGTAACCTCTAACAATCCCCCCTCAAACAAAGGACCACATGCCCCCACCATAAACGAAAACCTTTTCCGTTCTTGATGTCTGATCCACTAGGACTTTCTGCCCCTCGGTCCACCTGACCTACTAGGACTTCACCACCTAGCCACAGCTAGAACTGGTCCTCTTTGATCAAGACACGGGAGGCCACATATCTTTTATTTAAGGCTTAACGCACATGGTTAGATCTTGATGAGCAACCTGGCTCTGATACCATTTGTTAGGACCAAAAGGAATTAGGATACCTCCACAATGGCATGATATTGTCCACTTTGGGGATAAGCCCTCATGGTTTTGCTCTTGGGCTCTCCACAAAAGGCCTCATGCCAATGGAGATACCATATTCCTTATAAACCAATGATCTTCCCATGTGTTTCTCAATGTGAGACTAAGTTTGCACCCTTACAACCTCTAACATTCTCTTGTCAGCAAAGCTTACCGAGTCTACAACAAAAAGTCTAGACTGGTCGAAGAATCTTCTGATGTCGTTTTTGAGGAAATCCCAAAAGCAATTGATCAATCAGAAGATTTAGAAGGAGTTCAATTCAAACTTAGGAAACTAGATTTGGATGAAAGTCCGATTGTTGGAGATGGTGATAATGAATTTGATGACGGTGAGCCTAGACAACAAGTAGCTCAGCCGGACCCTAAGCTGAGCCTGTGTCTAGTGACACCATCCAAGAATCACCTCCAACACCAAGGCAAACTAGGTTAGCCTCTAGTCATCCCCAAGACCAAATTGTTGGAGACATCCATCATGGGGTTAGAACTAGATCATTCTTTAGGAATGAGGCTAATGAGGTTGCCTTAATTTTAGAAATTGAACATAGAAAAATTGACGAGGCATTGCATGATCCCAATTGGATTATCGCTATGTAAGACGAATTAGGTCAATTTGAGAGAAGCTAAGTTTGGGACTTAGTCCCTAGACCTAAGAAGACCACCATTATTGGAACCAAATGGGTCTTCAAAAATAAATTGAACCATAAGGGAGAAATCGTAAAAAACAAGACACGCTTGATAGCCAAGGGCTATAGTCAAGTTGAAGGCCTTGATTACGATGAGACCTATGCTCCCGTGGCATGATTAGAATCCATTCGATTGATGCTTGCATTTGTAGCTCATTGAGGTTTCAAACTCTATCAAATGAATGTTAAATCGGCATTCTTAAATGGTTTCATAAGAGAAGAGGTCTACGTTGAACAACCTCCGGAGTTTGATAATTCTGAATTGTTGATGCAGTATGACCCTGATTGTTATTTTGGTGTTGACACCGATTTTAGTTTCTGTTAACAAGATGATTGGGATTAAGACCTGGTCGGGGACTAGGCACGGAATTGGATGAAACACTCGCTTGGAGGGTTAGATCCTAGCTTGGGAAGCTGGGTTGGATGAAACCCTGGCTTGGAGGGCCAAGTCCTAGATTGGGAATCTAGGTTGGGTGAAACCCTGGCTTGGAGGGCCAGGTCCTAGCTTGAGAAGCTAGGTTGGATGAAACCCTGGCTTGGAGGACCAGGTCCTAGTTTGGAATGCTAGGTTGGATGAAACCCTGGTATGGAGGGCCAGGTCCTAGCTTGGGAAGCTAGGTTGGATGAAACCCTGGCTTGGAGGGCCAAGTCCTAGCTTGGGAAGCTAGGTTGGATGAAACCCTGTCTTGGAGGGCCAGGTCCTAGCATGAGAAGCTAGGTTGGATGAAATCTTGGTGAGTGAAGCTAGGTCCTAGCTTGGGAAGCTAGGTTGAAGTCCCGGTGAGTGAAACTGGGCATGGAGTCTTGGTCCGGGGGACTGAGCACGAGTCAGAGAAGGCTGGGAGCCCATTCTCTTGACTTAGAGTGGATTTGGCCTTACCTGGATCGGTCTGGTGACCGATCAGGGAAGTTGGCATGAACTTCCTTCGTGGATCGGTCTGGTGACCGATCCAGTGATGTCTGATCAGTCTGGTGACCGATCAGGCAGCATACAGTGAGTTTGTTAGGCTACTGATCGTCTCCTGATCGGTCTGGTGACCGGACAGGGAGACTATTCAGATCGGTCTGGTGAACGATCAATTGTCGCGAGCTTGTCACTATAACCAATTAGGCTGGAGCCTGATCGGTCAGGAGGTGCTCTGATCGGTCCCCAGACCGATCAGGCCACACCTTGATCGGTCTGGTGACCGATCAGTGGGTTTGGGCTGTGATGCTAGAAAAACACTCTGCGAAGGGGTGGATCGGTCTGGTGACCGATCCATGACATGGGATCGGTCAGGGTGACCGATCACGAGAAGGTCGTGATTTCGAATTTCTCACCGTGGACCGATCAGGCTGGAGCCTGATTGGTCTGGGCCTATCCTGATCGGTGTGGTGATGGATCAGTAGCTCTAAACTTTAATTCAAATACGATGTCAGACTTCTGATCACGTCTGCATTTTCTCTGCTACCTCCTGATATTGTGTGATATTATGTGATATGCATTTGCTAAGCTTCTGTTGGAGTGTGGAGGCTCTACAGGGATGATTCAAACACTCAAGGAGGGTCAATGGGAGGCTTTCCGTTGAGCAGGTTTGGCTAGTTTTCGTTTGCTGGAAACAACGTCTTCTGGCGCTAGCTGCAAGTGAGTCCAGAGGAGGTCAGGGCTAGCTGGGCTAGTGCAGATGAGCAGCTGGTGAGCTCTGCTATAGAGGAGCGTCTGTGACCTGTGACCTGTGACCTGGCGATCGGCAGAAGGTTATGTGTTGGCTAGCGATGAAAAGAAGGGAAGTTCTCTGTGGCTGAAACACTTGATCTATCTCTTGTGCATCACTCTGAATCTTGAAGCAACTTGAGCATACTCTTTGAGTGATCTGTTGATCCACGACTTGAGCACCTGGATGAGGCAGAGAGCTTGGCGAGTCCATCAGCAAGACACGAAGAGCAGGGTGTTCTTGCGTGAGGTTTGTGCTGGGTGGAGCTTGGTGTAGAGCTCTTGTGTTCTTTCCATCCTAGTGCTCAGTAAGCCTCCTTGTTTCATTGTGCTTAATTTCATATACACTGATTGAAACGCTGTGGAGAGGTTACACCACCGAGAAGAAGGTTGCATTCTATCAGGATTTTCTTGGGCTTGATCTATTGACGATCAAGTGATCGCCCACCTCACGGGCACGCCAAGGAGTAGGGGCATGTTATCCCCGAAACTTGTAAATCCTCTTTGTTAGCATTTTGTGCTTGTGCTTAGTTAGGGTTTTTAGTTACTACATATCTCTGTTTTGTTTTTGCTTCCGCTGTGCTACTAACCCTAACTGCAGAGAAGTGCAAAAGTGAAAGAAGTTTGTGTCTGGCTACATTCACCCCCCCCCCTCTCTAGCCATCCTAGCACCAACAATTGGTATCAGAGCTTGGGGCTCTATTAAAGCGGCTTAACATCCGAGAGTCAACAAGATGGCTTTGAGAGAAGGGTTTAGCACCAGTCGACCTATATTCTTTGATGGCACTGAATTTCAATATTGGAGGTCAAAGATGGAGTATTACCTCAAGACGAACATCTCCATGTGGTTCGCTGTCATGGAGGGTTTTTCCCTTCCAAAGGATGATGAAGGAAAAGAGATGGACTTTTCAAGGTGGTCGGTAGAACAAGTCCGGAAGGGAGAAGCCAATTCTAAAGCCGTGGTCACCTTGCAATGCAGGATGACCAAGGAGGAGTTGAACAAGGTGGGTCCTTTCACCTCTGCCAAAGATTTATGGAGCAAACTCATTGAGCTCCATGAAGGAACTCAAGACACCCGCACTACCAAGAAAGACCTCCTTCACAGCCAACTCTAAATTCTTTCCATGGAAGAGGATGAAACTGTAAGTATACATCATGGTCGGTTTAAAGAGATACTCAACGGTCTCCACTCCATTAATGAAAAGTTCGAGACCCGAGACCTTATAAGGTATGTTCTTAAAGCTTTTCCTAGGAGTGCCTTGTGGTCATCCATGGTGGATGCCTACAAGGTCTCCAAGGACCATTCAATTGTTAAGTTAGAAGATCTATTTTGTGAAATAGAATTACATGAGATCTCTAATCTAAGCCCAAAGGAGAAAGGGTTTGCTTTTTGGGCAGGTAACAACAAGAAGAAGAAGAAGGAAAAGGAGGAGGAGGAAAGTTACTGTCACATGGCCTTCATGGCAAGAGAGGACTCAAATGAAGGGAGTGATAACGAATCGAGTAACTCCTCAACTGCGCCTTCATCATCTTCAGATGATGAAGAGGTAATCTCTCCGGAATTAGATAAATGCTATAGGACAATAGCATGCTTAACTAGGTTGCTTAAAAAATCTAAGAACAAGGTTAAGTCATTAAGATTAGAAGTAGAACTTTTGAAATCCTCTAAGGTTGAGGATATTAATGATTTGCATGATGAATCCCTTAAGGATGAAAACATGACCCTAAGGAGCGAAGTTGAAAATCTCAAGAATATTCTTGAAAAATTTTCAACTACCTCTAAAACATTAGACATGGTACTAAATTCCCAAAGGGGGGTTTATAACAAGGCCGGTACAGGTTACCGACCTATAGAACCAACTTTTGTTTCCTTGATGTCAAGAACTCACATTAGGTCACCAAATGATTCTAGGGGTCAAAAGGGTAGAAAGAAAACGACTAAGGCATGGGTGCCTAAGTCCTTCATTATTGATTCATTATGTCCCAAAATTTGGGTACCTAAAACCTCTATCTTTAGAATTGTATAGTATTGATTGAGGGGAAGCATCAATCAACATGGGTGGTTGATAATGGGTGCTCAAATTCCATGGTCAGGGAAAATTGTTATCCACATGATTAGTTATGGAAAATTCACATTAGATAATTTGATCCCCATTGTGTTGTTCTTATAACAATGTAATCCTTTGGCTAGTGATTTACGGAATATCATTTGAGCAGTAGAAAAATTATTCAATCGCATATGACAATGTATCCATGAACAAAGATGGATTTCAAAATGATTCAATAAGTTTTGGAGAGAAAAATCATTACATGAATGACTTAGGTTGACAGATATTTTGTCATTACATTGGAATTGCCTGCATTTAGAGAATTTAGACAACTTCATATTTTTGTGATCTATAATTTGAATGTTCTAAAATTCTCCAAATTGAATAGATACATGTCGGTGAATTTTCTTATTAGTGAAATACAAAATCATGATGATGAATTCATTGTGGTCAAAGGAGCATAAGTAGTTTCATGTTAATATTGTACTATGCTTCAATTTGATAAAAAATCTGTTTTGGGTTAAGACAAACTTAGAGCTATGGGTTATCAAAATTGGTTGGATCAAACATGTTTGGAACTTAATGATCACACTTGGAACATTTTGATTCAAATCTAGATCTGTTGTGACTTATCAAAATTGATCAAAATTTGAAAACATGGTATAAACATACATCAAACATACAAACTGATCAAAATTTGGGAATTGATCATGTTTTGATACTAATTTGATACAAACATGTTTTTGTTTCTTTTCATAGAAATTCCTAATGTGGAATAAAGTTTAGAGATACTAAATCATGTTGTTTATTTTGGGTATGGGAAACCTGATTGAATTAGGGTTTAGGAATGGTTGAGAGTTGAAACAAACCTAATTTCAGAGTTTCTGAAATCTGGAATTGAGAAAACCTTCTGTATCAGACCTGATCGGTCCACCGGCCGATCAGGACACACCCTGATCCGTCTGGTAACCGATCAGACCAATTCAGATCAGGGAAATCCCTGATTGATTCAAAAGCTTCTCAGTTGGTATCATCAAATGGTATCAGATTACTATCATACTGATACAAACAAACATGATACAATCCAATTACAATTGAAACATACTTGATCACCCATTGGTACAAACCTGGTACTAAGGGAGCACAGATTTGTTCAAGTTGTAAAATATGGGTAGGAATTTTTAGGACCCTTGATTCTCAGAAATTTTTTTGAAACATCAAGTGTTAAAATGAGGTTTGGCTAATCATGCTTGGAACAAAATTTAATATTGATTTGAGACAAACCTATGTTGGAAAGTTCAAACTCATAAGAAAGGGTTGGTTGAATCATGACCCTTGATCTGAAATATTGAGTGTTAACAGAATCTACACCCCTGTTGTGGAATGCAAATTGTTAATGCAGTCTGATCAGGAACGTATCAGAGTTTCAGGAATTTTTCTGAAATTTGATCGCTCCCCAGACTAATAAGAAATATTTCTGTATCGAATAATCAATGGACCTGATCAGTCACGGAGACTAATCAGGATTATGTATCGGATACACCTGCATTCCTTACTTGTCATATGAAATATATACATGTTTGACCATGATATAATTCTGTATATGGTTTTATATGCAATTCACACTTATTGCCGTATGATGCATATGCATTGATGCCATGATACATTTATGGTATATGCCTCTCATATGCAATTCAAAAATTATCCTTTGATTATTTTGGGTTTTGGGGGGAGACCCTTGATTGAGGGGGAGTTATGTTAAAACATAATAACCATGCCCTTTTTCGATGTTTAACAAAGGGGAAGAGTGTGGTTGGTTAAGTGTAAGACTACTACGAGTTTAACTATTGTAGGGGGAGTATCCTGATTCTCCTACGATAGTGAAACTTGACACTATGGATTTCAAATCCCTAAACTTAAAATCGAGTTGTCAAACAACAAAAAGGGGGAGATTGTTGATACAGTCTGACCCTGATTGCTATTTTGGTGTTGACATCGATTTTAGTTTAGGTTAACAAGATGATTGGGATTAAGTCCTGGTCGGGGACTGGGCACGGAATTGGATGAAACCCTGGCTTGGAGGGCCAGGTCCTAGCTTGGGAAGCTAGGTTGGATGAAACCCTGGCTTGGAGGGCCAGGTCCTAGCTTGAGAAGCTAGGTTGGATGAAACCCTGGCTTGGAGGGCCAGGTCCTAGCTTGGAAAGCTAGGTTGGATGAAACCCTGGCTTGGAGGGCCAGGTTATAACTTGGGAAGTTAGGTTGGATGAAACCCTGGCTTGGAGATCCAGGTCCTAGCTTGGGAAGCTAGGTTGGATGAAACCCTGGCTTGGAGGGCCAGGTCCTAGCTTGAGAAGCTAGGTTGGATGAAATCCTGGTGAGTGAAGCCAGGTCCAAGTTTTGGAAGCTAGGTTGAAGTCCCGGTGAGTGAAACTGGGCGTGGAGTCTTGGTTCGGGGTGTTAGTGATATGAGAAAAGTGTCATAAGGCAATCGCCGTATGATTGTAATCATTTATTTTGATAAATGAATATTCACTATTTGAGTATACATGTTTATGAATTTGATTGAGATCTTAAACTCATTTACTGAATGTCCGCAATACAATTCACAGCATGAGAGAATTTGTGATGAATTCACTACTAGTGATTATCTCTACATGTGCAATTGTGAAGTATTGAAATTGTCCCTAGTCGATGAATTGATAAATATGGACACTATCAATTCTGTTGAGACTAGCATGTGTTATTCTCTAATCAGCTGATTATCACTAGCTGGTGACATTGGGATGTCCGGAGATAAACATGAATGCTATTTAAGGGAACTAGTTCATTGGAGTGACTGGCTGTAAAACTTCATATGGTAGTCTACATATAGATATGTCAATGAAGTTCATACTGCAGCTTAAGTGCGATGTTTCTTTGACTTGTGGTGTTCAAGCCATCTTGGTCATGGAGACTTATACTTTGACATCTTAAGCAAGCATCTCCAAGGAGGTGTGGACCCAGGATGATTGGGTATAAGCCGAAGTACCCGAAGATGTTTGAACAACCTACAAAGGATTCACCACTCTTTGCGAGGAGATGTATACCCAAGGCCTATCATCGGATTGTTACTCGAAGCCTCTGGCCAGAGCATGACATGTTCAGAGTAAGAATCTCTTAAATACATGAGAGTAATTAGAATCCGTAGGACGAGAAAACGTTACTTGGGCTAGGTGTGACGTAGTCAACCTAGTGGGGGCTGACACACATAGACCATGTCCTGAACCAAGTGGGTATAAGTTGGTGAAGGGAATGTGGCACGATTCATTATAGCTGCTGAAGGGTTTCAGAATAGTTTCTGTGGTTAACCGTTGATCTTTCGATTAATTAGGGATCATGATGTACTACTATGTGCCACTCATGATCGTTCTATAATTGGTTAATTATAGACGGCCAACATAAATCGAAAGCCTATTTAGTCACACGCACTACGTGTAATCCGAGGGATTTAAAACGAGTTGAAAATTGGATTTTCCAATCAAGAGAGATTAGGTTTGGTTAAGCCAAACGATATGTCGAATCTGAATTTTTTGAAGACGCATCGGAAGCGTAAAATGGCTAAGTCTTTTGATGTAACGACCTGGAAAATTCTCTTAATATTTTCTTAAAATATTGAGCATGTTTAAATAATTTTCCAAGGGACCTAGAAATATTAAGGAGAACATAGGCCTAGAAAATCTATGTTTTCTCATTTAAATTGAGAAAAACTAGATACTAATGAGCTTTAAATGGGCTCCAAAAAATGGATATTAATTAGGTAAAATTAATATAAATTAGGTAAAATTAATATAAATATAAAAGAATTTTATTTAGGAATATTGGCTTAATTAGGGGTGATTTTAGGGGGATTTTCAGAATTTAGGAAATAAAAATAATAAAATAAATGAAATAAAAATAAAATAAATATAAAGGTGCATGAGCCAAGGATTGAACCTTGGACCTCTTGTACAACCATGTAAGCCTTAACCAACTCACCTAGCAAGGGATTTCTATAAGGAAATGAAGTGGATATAAGTTAAGATTTAGAAGAAGATGAAGAGTCATGGAGAGACTCTTCATTTACCTCATTAATGGATGATAAATAGGGGGGTTTGGGAGTTTCATTCTCTCTTCTTTCAATTGCATTTCCTCCTCTCTTCCTCCCCTCATTCTTGCCGAGCACCAAGAAGAGGTTTTCCCCTTGGAAAAGTTTCCACCAAGGTTCCATCTCCTAGATCTAAAGTCTTCACAAGAGTACAAGGGCAAGGAGGGATCAAGGGTCAAGAGTTCTACAAGTTCTTTCTCTTTTAAGGTCTAAAAATCAAGAAATCCTAAGGTAAGACTCCCTCACCTGTGGTATAATAGTTTCCTATGATTTTTATGATTTTTAGTATGATATAGTGGTTGGTTTTCGAATTTGATGTTGAAAGGAATGAAAACCAAGACCCTCATGCTTAAGGGTTTCGGCCACCATGATTTTTAGGTCTATAAATATGCTAAAAATCTGTATAATGCTATTTAATCTCCCTTATGATGTTTAGAGGTTATGTATAATTTTTAGGAATTTTTGGAGTACCCTAAGACACCTTAAGGTTTCGGCCAACATGAAAGGAATAGAATCAAAACCCTAGAAACCCTATGGGTTTCGGCCACCATGTTTTAGGATCCATAATGATGCTAAAAATCTGTATAATGTTATTTAATATTCCCTTATGATGTTTAGAGGTTAAGTATAATTTTTGGGAATTTTTGGAGTACCCTAAGACACCTTAAGGTTTCGGCCAACATGAAAGGAATAGAATCAACACCCTAGAAACTCTATGAGTTTCGACCACCATGTTTTAGGGTCCATAATAATGCTAAAAATATGTATAATATTATTTAATGTTCCCTTATGATGTTTAGAGGTTAAGTATAATTTTTGGGAATTTTTGGGGTACCCTAGGATACACTAGGGTTTCGGCCAACATGAAGGACCCATGTGTAGGGTTGGGTTTAAGACCTCAAGCATTTGTTTTATGTTTTATCATGATATAAGAGAGATGGAGGGTGTTTATGTGAATGTTTCACATGGCCTAGAGACCTTATAGGTTTCGGCCAAGAACCCTAATAGGGTGGGAAGTTAGGGCTTATTTCAAGTAAGGGTCCCAATGGCCCTATGGTAAGGTATGGTTGGTGTTTAAGCAATTGATTTGGGGTTTTATTGGAAATTTCTCCATGCCCCCATGGCCTTGAAGTTTCGGCCAAGAGCAAGAGTTGGGTCAAAGGATTAGGGTTGGCCTTAAGAATGGGATTAAATGTTCCCTATTGCCTAGTATGTATGTATGGGATGTTAGTTGGGAGGTTATGTGAAGTTTCATGGACCTAGGGTTCCTTGGGGACTTTCGGCCAAGGACATAACCTAGGGCTAGGGTTGGGTTAAATCTCCAAAGATGCTTAGTAAGATGGAAGAAGTTCTATGTTAACTAAACCCTTAGTTTGTATGTCATGAATTATATGTTAAGTCATAGATGTTTAGACATGTGTCATGATTTGTGAATAATATGTAAGTATGCCATGTCTTATGAATGATATGTCATGTTTATGAATGATATGCCATGTTTATGAAGGTTATGCCATGTTTTATGAATAAGATGTAAGTATGCCATGTCTTATGAATGAGGTTAAAGTACATGCCTTTAGGGCATAACGATGATGTTATGTATGATGAATGAATGATGATGAATGACAAATATGATGAATGAATGATGATGAATGACAAGTATGATGAATGAATGATGATGAATGGAAAGCATGTGAAAGCATTATATTTTATTTTATGGGCTTGTACCGGACCTAAGTAACGTCCACGGTTCTGGACTACCGATGATACTGTCCAGGGTTCGGGACTATCGATGATGCTATTCTTACGGTTGGGGACTACCGATGAAGCTGTCCTTACCCTAGTAGGTCGAAATTAGCTACCTCGTATTTACTTAGGGATGCACGCATATGATGAATGAATGTGGTACAAGCCAGGGCCCAATGAATGTTATGATATTTTAAAAGCATGTTTTTAAAGATTAAGCATATATATATATATATATATATGCAATTGCCACATGCATCCATCCATGTTATGCATTATATTTATGATAAGAATATTATGCAAAGTAAGTTTATGCAAGGTATGTTTATGCAAATGATTTTGTTTGTGTTTCGTGTTAATATATGATGCCATGATTTGATTGTGTTCATGCTAGTCTAGAATGCCATGATTTACTTATGTTCATGCTAGTTTAGGATGCCATGATTTATTTATGTACATGCTAGTTTAGGATGCCATGATTTAACTAGTTTTATGTTAAGTTAGAATGCCATGATTTATTTATGTTCTTGCTAGTTTAGGATGCCAAGATTTAATTATATTTATGCTAAGTTAGAATGCCATGATTTTAATTATGTCCATAATAATTCATGATGCCATGATTTAATTATGTTAAGCTGAGTTAGGACGCCATGATTTTATTTAGGTTCATGCCATGCTAAGAATGTTTATGAGATTATGTGTATTATGTCTATGTTTACGCCAAGCACTATGCCATGCTATGAATGTTTACGATGTTTATGTCTATGCCAAGTATCGTGTCATGCCATGAATGTTCTTATGGATATGTTTATGCCATGCTATGAATGTGATGAAGTTATGCTTATGTCATGACGAAGGTGTGCTAAGTGATTAAAAGGCTTATGTTCTAAGTAAAGAACTAAGTATGCTAATGTCTTATATGCTCATGATTGAATGATGAATGGTTTTAATGAGTAGGAAAGAGTCTTACTAAGCCTGTATGCTTATAGTCTTATTTTCTTATACCGCAGATCATGCAAAGGGATAGTAAGGAAGCAGCAGGAGGGCATCGAAGAATGTGTGTGATAGTGACTTGGCCAAGGAGCGATATGGTTGCTCGTTTTATGATAGAACTTTACCTTTATTAGTATGTGCTTGAGTATGACTTTATGACATGATGCTAAGTATGACATGATGCTACGAATGACATGATGCTAAGTAAGATATGATGCTAAGTATAAAGTTACTATGCTAAGTTCCTATGTTATGATGCTAGAAATGGTAGTAAGTGCATGTAGGAGTAAGTTAAAGGTTTCCGCTGCATTATGATGTCTACATGCCCTAGGTATGTTAACGTAACACCGCTTTAAAAAAAAAAGTGGGCGTTACATTTGAAGACTTAATAGATGAATTAAATAAGTTTAATTCATTGGGGCATGGCTTGGATGGGCTCGCCAAAGAGGGTCTCCATCCTCTTTGCTTGGCCGGCCACAACAAAGGGAGAGAACCAAGTTTTTGGCTCAATTTATAAAATAAACCAAGTGTGGTTTGTTTTATAAAATTATGGATGATATAAATTTTTATATAATAAACCAAGGTTTGGTTTATTTTTCATGGAAATTAAAATGAACCATGGATTGGTTTATTTTATTTTATAAAATCAATCATGGATTGATTTACCATGATAAGAAAAATTTATTCCATAAGAAAAAAGGGACTTGGTTGATTTTTATCATGAATAAAAAAATGATAAAACTTGGCATGATGGAATAAGTCATAGAAAATTTATTCCATAAGAAAAAAGAGACTTGGCGGTTGAGAGGCCACTATATCAAGGACCCAAGGCAAGGCTTGGAAAATAATCGAAGTATTCTTGCCTGGGCTCTCTCCCTCTCCTCCCTTCTTCCTCTTGGCCGGCCACAAGGCTCTTCTCCCATCTTCTTGCCATGAGCACAAGGAGAAGCACCGAGGTGACGAAGTTCTTCCGTTGGGACGATCTTCCTCTCCAGCCATCATCACCTTGGGATTGGGCGCAAGTCATCTTCCTCCTTCTCGCCGGAATTGTGATTCCGGCCAACCTTGGTAGTGAGTTTTTCCGATGTGATTACCTCTCTCTTGGTTTTTCTTGTCGTGTTCTCAGAGAATCTAGTAGTTCTCGAGAACATGAAGCTCGTGGCTTTGCGAAGTCATCCCGAAGATACTCGGCGTGGACGCGAATAGAGGCGGAGCTTCCGAGGGACGCTTATGGTTGAATCATGTCCCTTCCTTCGAGTTACGTGAGGTAATAAGTAAATTAGTTTACGTTTCTGCTAAATTTTAAATATATGATCATGTCTACACAAGAAAAAGTTGCATGCTTAGATGTGTGGTTAAATAATTTGAGAAATTATTTATGCAAAACCTTCCGATGCACGTAATTAATTTTAAAATTACGAACCCGCATCCATGTCAACATGCACCCGGTCCCAACAGTGGTATCAGAGCGAGGTTTGTGTTCGACATAATCATATAATTATTTTTGCGGAAAACTTTGTCATGATCTCAATTTTGAAAATTTTTCCAATTATGGAAACTTTCCAATTATGGTAAATTTTCGATTTAGGAATTTCAAAGTTTGGAAATCATCATGAAATTTCGCAAACTTTTGAAATATCCCTATTTCTGAAATTTTATGATAATTATGAAAATATTCCAATTTTGGAAATTTCCTATTTTGGAAAAATGTATGTTTTTTTTGTACCAGAAACTTACAATTATTCTGAAAACCTTTTATTTTTTGAAACATTCCATTTATGGAAAGCTCACAATTTTGGGCACTTTGTTTCAAGAAAGTCTAGAGAAATTAGGGGAATATTAATTGGCATCTAAATTCATAATGAAAATTAAATTATTTACAAAATTCTTTATTTTGGATTGAGCCTCAGGGAGCTGTCCAATTTAGAGTTAGTTGTTATAATTAAATTTCCTAAAATGAATTTAAGCTGTCAAATGTTTTATTTGGATTGAGCCTCGGGGAGCCATCCAAATTATATTATCAAAAAATTCTTATTTTGGATTGAGGCTCGGGGAGCCGTCCAAATTAAGTTATTGATATTAATTTTCCATAAATAAAATATGTGATCAAATCTTAGAAATTTTTGAGGTGATTCTCAAACGATAATTTCCTTATTTGATTTATGAGGTGATGCTCTTACATATTATTGTCCTCAAAATAAATTAGGAAAATTGTTTCTTATAGAGTATATTTCCTTAAATAAGATTTTCATGAAAATAATATGTGGTTGAATTAAGGGAATCTGTCTCTTAATTTAATAAGATTTGATTTAGAGAAATCAAAGTCTTAAACATATTATTTCCGAAATTAATTATGATAATTTAGGAAATTGTTTTCCAAAACAATTCCTTGAATAAAGTATGAAATTAGAATTAGGAAATCTGGTTCCTAATTCAATTAATGAGACTTGATAAATTAATTCACATACATACTTTATTAAGGAAATCGTTAGTACATGACATAATTATATGTCATGAATGTGCTTAAAAGGAAAAGATGAGACCCAAAACCCCTTACAAAATATTAAGGCCAACACCTTCCATTAATATGGTTAGAACCGGAGTTTTGTTTCTCGTTTGGGTTGATGGACACATCCATGCCCGGCTTGAACCTCAACATGTTCAAACCATGGAATTAGTTTATGATTAATATAGTTGGAGTCAGAGGTCAATCCTTAGTTTTGGTTGTTGAACACATCCAAGCCTGACTAAATGGTTGAATGAGCTCCTGTTGATGGAGTCTTGCTCTGATTGTTATTTTGGTGTTGACATCGATTTTAGTTTAGGTGGATAATTATTGATTATGATTAAGTCCTGATCGGGAATCAGGCATGGCATGGATTATGATTAAGTCCTGATCGGGGATCAGGCATGGTATGAAAAATCCTAGTCTGGAGGGCTAGGTGTTGGAAAATCCTAACCTGGAGGGTTAGGTGTGAAAAATCCTAGCTTGGAGGGCTAGGTGTTGGAAAAGTCCTAATTCGGAAGGGTTGGGTGAAAAGTCCTAGCTTGGAGGGCTAGGTGAAAAGTCCTAACTTGGAGGGTTAGGTGCAAATTCCCATCCTGGAGAATTAGGTGAAAAAGTCCTAGCTTGGAGGGTCAGGTGCCTAGCTTGGAGGGCTAGGTTGGATGATGTTCTAACTCGGAAGGGTTGGGTGAAAAGTCCTAGCTTGGAGGGCTAGGTGAAAAGTCCTAGCTTGGAGGGCTAGGTGAAAAGTCCAAACTTGGAGGGTTAGGTGCAAATTCCCACCTTGGAGAGTTAGATGGAAAAATCCTTAGCTTGGAGGGCTAAGGTGGATGAATTCCTAGCTTGGAGGGCTAGGTTTGAGTCTCTAGATCGGTCTGGTGACCGATCAGGGACATTGGCACGCTGCTCCATCGTGGATCGGTCTAGTGACCGATCCAGCGATGTCCGATCGGACTGGTGACCGATCAGGGAGCGCACAGTGAGGTTGAGAATCTACTATGTGGCTCATGATCGGACCGGTGACCGATCAGGGAGCAGGCTGCTTCCTTGCTGCCTTACTCCTAATTGGTCTGGTGACCGATCAGGGAGCGGACGGTGAGTGAGTTCCCTTGCGGATCAGACCCTGGATCGGTCCGGTGACCGATCAGGGAGTTTGGATCTGATTAAAAAATCACTGTCCATCTGTCCTGATCGGTCTGGTGACCGATTAGGCTTCACTCTGATCGGTCTGGTGACCGATCAGGCTTCACACTGATCGGTCTGGTGATCGATCAGCCGTGTATAGCCGCGAGAGCTAGGAATCCCAGCGAAGCTGTGGATCGGTCTGGTGACCGACCCACAAGCCCTGGATCGGTCTGGTGATCGATCACTTTAATTCAAATTGCACTGTCAGACGCAGTCAGAGCGTCTGATCGTATCCGATTCGCTGCTATTTGCTTCTGATATTTGATTTACTGTGTGATTTACTGCTCTAACAGTCTGATTAAGCTGCATGTGACAGGGGAGGATTCAAACACTCAAGGAGAGGTCAATGGAGGCTTTCCTTGGAGCAGGTTTGTCCGATTCTCCATTTCCGTTTGCAACGGCCAAGCTGCAGACTGGAGCCGAGACTGGGGCTTGGCTGAGGGGATCTCAGGAAGACCAGAGAGGGCTCAGTGGTAGCTTGCGTTGGCAGTGAGGTAGCTGGAGGCTACGGAGGATGTTGTCACCTGATGCTGTATGGAGAATCAAAAGGGCGGAAATTGGCTTCGTGGAGGTAGAGTTCGTAAACTAGTGTTCTTGCCGCGCCTTGTGTTCTCCACAACAAGCTTGCTGTGTTCTTGAAGTTTTCATCACTTTGAGCAAGCGATCGAGAAGCAATCATTCATTACTTGGGCGCTTGAAGGAGAGAACAAGGAGCTTTGAGTCCGACAGTGGGAAGACAGGAAGAAGGGTTCTTGCGTGAGATCGCCACTGGGTGGAGCTCAGGGAAGCTTGCTGTGTTCTTGTCCTTGCTAAGTGTTTGAGTAAGATCCTTCTTGTTGTTTCTTTATGCTTAAACTTTATCTGTGATTGAAATGTTGTGGAGAGGTTTCTCCACTGAGAAGGAGGTTGCGTTATATCCGGTGAAAACCGGGGCTTGATCTACCGACGATCAAGGGATCGCCCACCTTAAAGGGCACGCCAAGGAGTAGGGGCAAGGTATCCCCGAACCTTGTAAACCCTCCTGTTAGCGATCTTGGCAGTTGTCTCTATTTGCTTTCATTTTTGTTCTCGTTTACTGCACTGCTTCATTTTCCTTTGTTTCTTCCGCTGTGCTACTGATAAGTTGAGTGCAGGAAACTTGTTAAGTGCAAGAAAAAGTGATTGGCTATATTCACCCCCCTCGCTAACCATCTCGTTTCCAACAGCTCCAACCATATTAAAACTATTTCTTGATTAATGGGTCAGCCTTAAGCTTGGAGCATCGATTTGTTGTGCCACAGCCAAGGTCGATGTAAAGAGAGGTGCAGTTGGGTGCTATGTATATTGTTGCATACTTGTTAATGAGTTAGCAACCCAATGATATATGCAAACATTCAATTAGTTGATAGCATAATGTGATAGTTACATATGTGTAACATGTAATCGGTATAATTACCTACCTCCATAGCTAAGAATAACTTGATGGACTCCAGCCATGATTATTTTTATCTATGGTTGGATATCAACCTATTTGGAGATGTTCCTACGATCTCCCGAATTGATAAAAAGGGTTATTCAATTCGAAAAATAAATAGGATTTAATTAATGTATATTGATGCATTCTTTATCATTCTCATCACATAACCTCAATTTGTATTTCTAGGATAATCACCTGATCATGTCTTCTCTGAATTTGCGTTCCATTTTTGACACCAATAAGTTAACCAAAAGGCACCAAAAGGCACTTGCCATCACTGCGGCAAGGAGTGCCACTGGCGAAGAAACTACAAGGTTTATCTTGAGTCCTTGAAGAAGAAGGCATCCGATGCCCCATCCTCTTCAGGCATCTTCGTTATTGAATGTCACTCTATTTCCTCGTACACCTGGGTACTTGATACTGGGTGTAGCTCACATATATGTAATGACATACAGGAGCTAAGGAATAGAAGAAGACTCGTTAAGGGAGAAGCGAATTTGCGAGTTGGAAATGGAGCAAAGATTGCTGCTATTGCCATCGGAACATATTTACTAAAGCTCCCTACTGGACTTGTCTTAAAATTGGATCCATCGTTAATAAAGAACATTGTATCTATTTCATGCTTGAATGAAAAGGGTTACCATTTAACTTTTAGTAATAATTGCTATCACATAACTTTAAATGGTGTTCTTTATGGGACCGAAACATTATGCAATGGTATCTACACGTTAGATTTATCGGGTGACGTTTTCAATATCGAAGTTAGCAACAAACGTGCACGAATAGATAATCAAATAGACTCCTATACGTGGCATTGTCATCTTGGCCATGTAAGCAAGAAATGCATGACCAAATTACACCGATGTGGAATTCTGGAATCATTTGAACCTGGTTCATTTGATACATGCGAATCATGCTTAAAAGGCAAGATGACCAAACTACACTTTTTTGAAAAAGGTAAACCAGTGGGAGAATTACTTGGTCTAATACATACTGATATATGTGGACCAATGTCAACTCTTGCACAAGGAGGCAATAGCTACTTCATTACGTTTATCGATGATCACTCACGATTTCGGTATGTGTTCTTAATGAAACACAAATCTGAAACTTTTGAGAAATTCAAAGAGTTTAGAAGTGAAGTAGAGAAATAGCATGGCAAAAGTATTAAGATACTTTGATCCGATCGGGGTGGTGAATATTTAAGTCAAGAGTTTCAAGATTATCTTAGGGACAATGGGATATTGTCACAATGGACTCTGCCATATACACCACAGCATAATGGTGTATCTGAGAGGCGTAACCGAACCTTGATGGACATGGTTAGATCTATGATGAATCATGCAACTCTTCCAAAATCTTTTTGTGGCTATGCACTTAAGACAACTGTTTACTTACTAAACAGAGTCCCGACCAAGGTAGTCTCTACTACTCCATATGAGATGTGGAATAGTAAGAAACCTCATTTATCTCACCTGAAGATATGAGGTTGTCCTGCTTATATAAAGCGGACTGTATCAGACAAATTGGATGCTAAGTCTGATAAATGTCTATTTATTGGATACCCTAAGGAAACGAAAGGTTATCAATTCTATTATCCCTTGGAACAAAAGGTGTTTGTTTCAAGGCATGCTGTATTTCTTTTACAAGAAAACAGTGAGAGTAGCATTAAACTTGGAGAAGTATAAGAAACTCCAATAGACATTACTGAGACACCTAGTCTAGACCCACAACCAATAACTCATAATGATGAGCTATCAGTTGAACCTAAAACAACACCACTTCTTCGTAGGTCTGATAGGACACGCAATATTCCAAAGAGATACGGATTTCTCATAAGTGAATCGAACGACGTGTTACTCATTAACGATGACGAACCTATCAGTTATGAAGATGTTCTGAAAAATTCAGAAAGGGATAAATGGCTTGAAGCCATGAAGTCGGAAATGGATTCCATGTACAAAATCAAGTTTGGGACTTGGTTAACCCACCCGAAGGGATTAAGCCCATAGGGTGCAAGTGGATTTTCAAGAAGAAAACCGACATGGAAGATAATGTTGTTACCTTTAAGGCTAGATTAGTGGCAAAAGGATATTGTCAAAAACAAGGAATTGATTATGACGAAACCTATTCGCCAGTAGCTATGCTTAAATCCATTCGGATGCTCCTGGCCATAGCAGCTCATTATGATTATGAGATATGGCAAATGGATGTGAAAATAGCTTTCCTTAATGGAAACCTGCTTGAGAATGTATACATGATACAACCTGAAGGTTTCACATCGGTTAATAAAACCAAAGTATGCAAGCTTCGACGATCCATATATGGACTGAAGCAAGCATCCAGGAGCTGGAACATCCGTTTTGATGAGAATATCAAAGAGTTTGATTTCTCACAAAATTCTGACGAACCTTGTGTGTATAAGAAACGATATATCAGTCTTACAGTCAGTTAACGATATATCAGTCTTACAGTCAGTTAACGATATATCAGTCTTACAGTCAGTATATGATTTCTCACAAAGAGTTTGATTTCTCACAAAATTCTGACGAACCTTGATGAGACAATCCGTTTTCGACGACATATTACTTATAGGAAACGATATATCAGTCTTACAGTCAGTTAAAATTTGGTTGTCCAAAACTTTCTCCATGAAAGACCTGGGAGAAGCAACCTATATCCATGGGATTAGAATCTATAGAGATAGATCAAACGGTTGCTTGATCTTTCGCAGTCTACATATATAGACCTAGTGCTAGAAAGGTTTAGCATGTCGGAATTCAAGAAAGGTTACCTTCCCATCAGGCATGGGATCAACCTTTCGAAGTCTATGTGTCCGCGCACAGAAGATGAGAGGATTTTCATGAATAAGATTCCTTAGGCATCCGCGATAGGATCTATCATGTATGCTATGTTATGTACTAGGCCCGATGTATCGTATGCTCTGAGCATCACAAGCAGATACTAGTCTGATCCAGGAATGGATCATTGGGCGGCTGTCAAGACAATCCTCAAGTACTTAAGAAGAACTAAGGATGTGTTCCTAATATATGGAGAAGGTGATATGGTAATACGTGGGTATACAGATGCCAGTTTCCAGACAGATAAGGATGACTCCAAATCTCAGTCCGGATACGTATTTGTTTTGAATGGAGGCGCAATAAGTTGGAAGAGATCCAAACAAGACACCGCAGCGGATTCTACCATGGAAGCAGAATATATTGCATCTTCGGAAGCAGCAAAGGAAGCAGTCTGGATCAAGAAGTTTGTCTCAGAACTTGGTGTAGTTCCAACCATTGATGAAGCAATACCGGTTTATTGCGACAACAATGGAGCTATTACACAAGCGAAGGAACCAAGGTCTCATCAGCGATCCAAACATGTGCTTCGCCACTATCATCTGATCAGAGAGATTATAAGTAGGAATGATATACAAATTGAGAAAATTCCCACCGAAAGGAATTTAGCGAATCCTTTAACTAAGGCCTTGCCTCAAAGCAAGTTTGAGGGTCATGTTAGAGCCTGTGGTATTTGATACCGTAGCGATTGTGTAAAGCCCAAAAATTTACTCAAATAATTTTAGAAATATCCTAGGATTTTTTTGGAATTTTTAGATATTTTTATGGAATTTTTCCATAAAAAGAAGTGCCAAAAATAAAAAATATGAGTTGGTGGCCTTAGGTGGGTTTTGAACCCGCAACCTCTAACTAGAGCAAACACTTAGCATGGCTCACGAACCACCAAGCCAATGGGAGTTTCGTTGAAAGAAATAATCGAGTATTCTAGATATGTATTTAACTTAGGATTTTTTTTTTCAACTTAATATAAATAACGAATTAAAGAATTAGAGGAGGAGATTTTAGGTTTTCGTGAGCCAAGGGTGCAGCGCCGACGCCCCTCCTCCTCTCCTCTTCCTCTTTTCCGTTTTCTTCCTCTTCTCCTCTTCTCTTGCTGCCCAAGACAAAGGAGAAGCCAAGGGAAGGTGTCAAGAGGCCCTATTCTCTACGGGGACCCTCGTAGACGCGAGGAGAACGCCAAGAAGCAAGAAGAACGTTGTAGTTCGATGTTTCCTCAGGAATTTTAGAGTTTATTCGTAAGAAAAACCTAGCGCAGGAAGTAAGTATCCCTCACCTGCAGTATAAGTAGTTTCGGTTGATTTTTCATATGCTTTATTTTCGTGTATTTAAGCTTTACGATTAGAAATTGTAAATTATGAACAAGCACGCATATTAGGTGTTTGTTAAAATGTTCAGTTCAATTAATGCTATAGAAAGTATTAAAGAATAGAAATTCTTGCTCCAGTTTATGATGGGGACCAAGGTCCAACGGGATGGGCTCCTAGTTGCCCCTAGATTTAGATAGCCTAGTAAAAGCAAGAATCAGAAAAGGAATGAAAAGTATAAAAGACTATTTTATTTTCAGTTGGCATTGTACCGGACTTGGGTCCAGGGATAAGCTCCAAGTTGCCTCTAGGTTTAGATAACCTAGTATGGGATGGGCTCCTAGTTTCCCCTAGGTTTAGATAACCTAGTAGAACCCTAATGGATTCGGGATTTGCTACCTCGGGTTTATTAGGGATGCGCGCATAATTGGTACATTGCCGGGCCCACAGCAGTTGATTATTATTTTCACCTACTATATGTATTTAGTTTTCAGAAATTCATATTAGCATGTGGTGAATTTAATAATTAGTTTTATGTTAGTTAGTTTCAGTTCCAGTTCAGATATGTATGTCATGCTATGGCTTACTTTTCAGTTTAGTTCAGTATGTGCCATGTCTCAGTTATATGCCATGACATTCTATGATATGTATTTTAGCATGAGCCTAGCATGATTACTTATGGATATGAGCATGTATGTGCATAGCATATTTTACAAAAGCATAATTCGAGTTTTCATGGTTTTGTGAGGCTAGATGGTACTTACTAAGCTTTATGCTTATTAGTTGCATTTCCTTATACTGCAGATACGGGTAAAGGAAAGCACTAGTAGTGGAGGCGGCGGGCTTGATGCAAAGTGTGTGTGATGGTGGAGTTGGAATAAAAGTCTTCGGAACTTGCAAAGCATAGAATAACCCTTTTTTTATGCTTCTTTAGTTATTCCGCAATATATTATGTGAACCATGTATGAACTTAATTAGACTTGTATTCATGGTGCCTAGTATGCTTCTTTAGTTTTCATGTTTATGCTTCTTTAGTTATTTCACGATATATTATGAGAACCATGTATTAACCTGTTTAGACTCGTTATTTGTGGTGCCTTGTATATTAAAGTAGTTTATTTACCTGTGTTAATACTTGCTTAGCGAATGTTGAATGATATGAGTTACTACTTGTAATATGGTAATTTAGATCCATGCTTAAGCTTTAGAGATAAGAACTTGATACTTTTGATTTACATGCTAAATACATAGGATATGCTTGTTTTAAGATATATGCACCATATAGAATGACATGTAGTAGCTAAGAATGCCCTTAAATATGAATAATGAATGGTTTCAATAAGAAGTTGATACAAACTTGGCACGGTTACGTTTATGCTTTTACATGTTGTTTTTGCTTTAGTCATGAAATGCAGAGGTTGGGGGATCGAATCCTGCCAAGATAATAAAATAAAAGTTTTGCTTTATTTTGGGCAAATTAGTACTTTCAGCATGTTTATGAATTGTTAGTTCAGTAAATAGCGAAATAAGAATTTGCGAAATTCTCCCGTTGGTTTAGCATTATTAGAAATCATTAATTAGTTAATCAGTCAGTTAGATAGTAGCGATCCACCTTAAAGCCTAGTACCAGAAGGCGGGTCGTTACAGAGTGATATCAGAGCAAGTTCCATCTTTCCTCCTCACACACATCATCATCAGACCTGCAGCTTCTAAGTAAGAGTATCTCTCACATTACTATATTTTCTTGCTTTCAGAATTATAGTATTTACATGTTATTCATGCTATCTGTTTTCTAGTCAGTTCTTGTTTGCATTTAACAGAAGCATGTTTAATACTTTAGTTTATATCTGATACCATGTTTTTAGAATTAGAATATGAACTGTATGTCCTCTGTTATTTAGATAATGGCTAGAGGACGCCCAACTAGAAGGGCACCAGCTACTGAGCCTCAATAGGAGGCAACTGACATAGTGACTCCACCTAATCTCGTGGAGATAGTGGCTCAGCTCTAGAGACAGATAGCTGAGCAGCAGCAAGAGATAGCCACTTTAAGGGCTAATCAGCAGACCACACCTACTGCTACGCCAGGACTAAATGTAGAAACCCCAATAGTGACAGAGGTTCCACCTAGAGCACCAACCCCACCAGTAGCACCAGAAGCCCCAGCAGTAGGGGCTAGAATAGAAGCATATCTGGTTCAGTTGCAGAAACTCAAACCAGAGACCTTTTCAGGCACTAGTGAACCGTGGGATGCACAAGCCTGGTTCAAAATCCTGGAGAGTACCATGGAGCTTCTAGACTGGCCAGTACATGAGAAAGTAAAGTGCGCCTCCTTCTGCCTAGCAGGAGATGCTAGAATGTGGTGGGAAAGGGTGAAGGCCAAGCGAGACATAACTCAGATGACGCGGGCCAACTTCGAAGCTGAGTTCTTCGACGAATTCGTTCATATGCTGGTTACTAACTGACATTATGATGAATTCACTGAATTTTGTCAAGGTAACCTATCAGTAGAGGAAGCTGTGAAGAGATTCAACAGACTGGCTCGCCTGTGCCCTGAACTGGTCAGCACTAAACGAGAGCGAGTTAGGCTAATGCTCAAGATGCTAAGGCCAGAAATAGCAATGAATGTGGCCAGCGGCATCCTGATAGATACCATTTTGTTGATTATTTTAATTGTTAAAATCCATGTTTGACCCATGTTTTACTTGCTTAATTGTGATTTTACCCTAGGTTTTAGGATTTCCTCTTATTTTGGGCTTAATTGCAAATTTACACATATTTGGATTAATTGGCCACTAATTTTCTGATATATTTTTGTAGGCATGAAAGGATCCTGGACCTAGGGCATACTGGGTCAAACGTGAGTCGGAAGTGGACCCAGATCGAGTTATCAAGTTTCGGATTAATCCGGGTCGTCCGATTCAAAAGCAGCTAGATCTGAGCCATCCGGGACCATCTGAAGCAATCCGAGCTAGGGTTATGGTTGATCAAGCATTCTGATCAAGATCTGAAGGTTTCATCCCAATCAGAGCTAAATCAACCGTTGGATCAAGCTTGGAGGGCGCTAGATCGTCATTCAATGATTAAATTGATCTGGACCATCCGTTACACATCAGGAGGATCCGAGCTACCACGAGGCAGATCCTGACCCCAGATCATCATCATCAAAGTTTGGCTCCAATTAGAGCAAGATCAACCATTGGATTTCCTCAATTCAATCTGAGCCGTCCAATGTTAATTACTTAAGGAAATTTTTGCATAGCTTCCTCTTGGTCGCGTCTCCGCCGTTTCTTCGTCTTCTTCGCTTCGTTCTTCATTTCTTCAGTAGAATTCTTCATCCAAGTGGCGCGGCCACTCAATCCTTCACTAGAGCAAGGGCTAAGTCAGTGGAGAGAGTTCTTTGTGAGGTTTCAGATTGGATTTTGCTCAATAGCAGGGCTGCGTGAGGTTTCAGCAGCTCTGTTATCCGATTTCAGTAAACTCAGCTGTACACCATCGCCATTGCATCCGAGCTATCTAGAGGGGTTCCTTGGAAGGTTCGGATCATTCCCTAATCCCAATCGCAAGCCACCATAGCGAGTTTGAAGAAGTTGGAAGCAGATTTCGGCTTGAGCAGGATTTGATTTGATTAGGTAGCAGAGATAGTTCTTCCACTGATTTGTTGAGCTTGTGGGTCCGAGGTTCTCCCTTGATTGACGACCAAGGAGCTCTTGAGTTGGGGAAGGATTGAGGATTAGTTTCCTTAGTTAATTTTAAATGTTTTAGTTGTAGTTTAATTTCTGCAAGCTGTTTTCAGTTCCGAATGTTGTTTCAGTGAATTTCATTTGTCTGAATTGGTTCTGTAGTTGTTAGTTCTATATTCTACTGTTTAATTAGTTAGATTATTTGTTAGTGACTAGTTGCACTTAATTTCAGTTCAATTCTAATTTTAATCTTTGCGTATTAGCTTCTCCACTTGCGTATCAATTTGTGTTCTGTGTATCAGTCCAGGTTAGGTTACTGAATTTTGTGTCCACTTGCGTATCAGTTCAATTTGGTATCAGTTCAATTTTGTCCTGCGTAGCAGTTTGTAATTGTCAGTTTCAGCTCATCAATTTGCCACTGCATCATTGCTTTCGATTGTTTCAATCCATGCATTTTCATCTCTTTTTCGAATTACTGCACTCAATTCAGTTTACTGCATTTTCATTTCTAAAATTGGCTTCCGATTCCTTAGTTTCTGCATCCATCTGTGCTTGAATGTTGCATCGATACATTTGCTTTACATCAATTATCTTGTACAAGTTATAGATTTGCATTCAGCTCAGTTTGGCACATAGGTCTGCAATTGAAATGGACTGAAATTTCTACAAACACATTTCTGCCTTGGAAGTTGCTGAGTTGTTTCTAAACATTGGGGCTGAATTTTGTCCTGCAAACTTGCGTATCATTGTATTGATAACTTACCTTCCCAATCTTAATCGATTTGTTTCCATTGCTGAATTGTTAGAAGTAGTTGGCACACCACATCAGCTTTGGCACATAAACTGATTTCTCTTGGCAGGAAATCTGTTTTCATTTGTAATTCTGCACCTTGTATCATATGGAGTTCTAGCATGAATTGGTGATAAGTTGGATGCAATTTCAAAGCAGGCTATTGTGTTTAAAAGAGATTGTTTTTCATCTGCATTGTTTCTGAACTCCAAGTCTTAATTCTGCATATTAGTTTGTAATAGCTTGCATTGTGAATCAAGTGAAGTTTCAAATTGACTTTATGGAAGTTTGGTCATGGATTGCTTAACCCTTAGTTGTTTGAATTTTAGTTTCTGGAATTAAACATGATCTTCAGCGTGATCATTGCATGTGCCATTAGTATCGCTCTCCAATTTGCAAATTCATCCTTGGTTTGATTAAGTTCATAATCGGTTGAGTCCCTAATTGTCATCACCTTGTTAAGTTGCTTGGTTAAAGTTCCTTCATTTTCCTTGAGATTTCATTTCCAATTAAAGGCAAAACCCAATTTTAATTTGAAACCCAAAATATCAACGACACATAAATACAAGCATGAATCGAACGACATCAACTAGTCCCGAGGAAAAATACGACCTGTGGCCCCTTTACTACGTTTTCATTCTTTGATTGCAAAAAGGGTTTTCAGCACATTTATAAATTCTAAATTCTGATGGATCCACATTCGTGACAACTTCAACCTAGTATTTTGGTTCCATCAAATTTTTGGCGCCGTTGCCGGGGAAGCAACTAGTTGATTTGTTTGATTTTTGCTTGTATGCTTTTGGACATATCATTGGATTCTATTTTATTTTGCTTTATCTTTTGTATACGGTTGCTGCTATTTTTCTTGTTTGTTTTGTGACAGGACTTCTAGTTCAAAATGTTCTCATCTAATTACCAGCAGCCGTGTCCACAGTTTCAGCAGAACCAACCATTCAATCAGCAACCAAATCAGTTTTTTCAGCCACAATGTCAACAATTTCAGCAAGATTTTCAGACAAGTCAGAATTTTCAGATTGGGCAGCCACAATTCCAGAATTTTCAGCCCAACTTTCAGAAATTTCAGCCCAACTTTCAGCAATCTTATCAACAAGATCAATTGCCTTTTCAAGGAATTCGGCAAGGGTGTCACGATAATTTGAATTTTCAGCAACCACCCTTCCATCAAGTTCAACCAAACCCAAATTTTCAGCATATTAACCAAGATTTCCAGCAGCCTTTCATAAGTTTTCAGCAAGGAAATAATCAATTTCAGCCTCAACCTCAGCCATGGTAGCAAGAATTTCAACCCATACAGAATTTTCAACAACCTTTTCAACATTCACAGCCATATGATCAAAATTTTTAATTTCAAAACCAGAATTTTCAGCCCTATGATCAGAATTTCCAGAATCAAAATTTTCATCCATCTCCACCAAGTTGTGAGCCAAGTTTTCAGCAGTTAAATCAGCCTGTTCAACCATTTGATAAGCCCCCACAGTCTCCATTTCAGAATGCACAGTCTACTCCTGGACTTCAGCAGCCTTATGTTCCATTTCAAGACCAACAGGGGTTCCACACTAACCAAGGAGGCTTTGAGAATCCTGATTGGGATGAGGCTCTACACCAAAGGATGATGGAGATGTGTCAACAAATCCTACAACAACTACAAAATTTTCAACTTCAACAACAACGCCTTGCAAAATTGGTAGATCAATGGAATCAGATAAAAACCCAAGAATCAGGACAATTATTTTCTTAAGCTCCTTTTAATTCTGAGAGCCCCGGAGATGGTTTTATATCAGTTCAAGGTGACCCTAGTGCATGGCCAAGTCCTTCTTCAAGCGATCTTGCAAAATTAGTAGTAGTAGAAGAAGAAATCATTAAAATCAGGGCACCTACAGCATACATCCCTCCGGAGATTCCTATTCAAAATTCATTTCCAAATTTTTCAGCTCCAGAAGAAGAAACTGAAGCTCCACAGGACCATTCTAGACTTTTATTTTCTGATGATAGTATTATTGATGGTCCTAATTTTTCTAATGTTGTTGTTGCTGTAGGATCGATGCACGTGAGAGGGGGGGTGAATCACGTGATTTTTTAAAAAATTAAGGCGCTTTAAAAAGCGTGCACAGCGGAAATGAAATAAACGGAAAACAAACACACTAACACAAACGAATTTTACTTCGTTCGGAGCCTTCGTCGACTCCTACTCGAAGGTCCAGGTCCCTCGGACCTTTCCGTTGGGCAATCCACTAGTATTCTCTACCGGTAAGCACCGATAGAGTAAGCGAGTACAGAGGAATTGAAAGTGTGACAACCCCACACTTTCAAGCAATTAAATGCAATAAAATATTTATATAAAAAAATATCTTTTTACCGACGTCCGGAGTAGGTAGACTCTTTCGGGGCAGCAGGACGTCGTCGGCTCGAAGTGTAGCGTTTCCGGAGCAAGGCGCGAGCGTAGAAAAACTTGAAAGCTTTGACAGAAGTGTTGTCTTTGAGGAGGGTCGAGGCCCTCTTTATATAGGGCAGAGGGCGCCCGACATGCTCGGGGCGCCCCCCACGTGGCTGTCGATCCGGCGATGCTCCGGTCAGAGCTAATCTCGTCTACTTCGGGATTGCTTTTGACTGGGGCGCCCGACGCGCGAGGGGCGCCCGATTGACCGGTCAAAATCCCATCTTCTGGCTTCGCGAGGGCGAGCTTCGGCAGCTGGCAGTGAGGTGGCACAGGGGGCGCCCGATTTTAGCGGGGCGCCCCAAATAGCGATGCTGTCGGGGCGTTTACCTCTCCGCTGACTCCTGGTTGACTCTGGGGCGCCCGACACATCTGGGGCGCCCTGCTCAGCTACGGCCTCACTCCTTTGAGGCTGTCTGAGCTGCAGAAACACCGTCCTTCGGTCCTGCATCCAGGGTTAGTCCAAAACAACAAATAATAAGATATAAGTTAGATCCTGTCTCCCAGACCAGGATCTAACCAGGACTCAACTTAGATCACCTAAATGGGTCTAAGTTGGACCGCGCCTAAAGTCCAAGATTGGACTCGTCCTCACTGGGTCGCTCCTCCAGTGACTTACCTTACTTACCCATTGTGCAGCTCTACTTGACTTCTTGACCCTACCAGGACTTCCTGCCAAGGCTCAACCACCTTGGTCTTCTTGCCAAGTCTCAACCAACTTGGTCTTCAGCCAGTTGTCAGGTCCCGCGGACCCAACTGGACTTCCCGCCAGGACTCAACCATCCTGGACTTCAGCCTGGTGTCTGGTCCTAAGTCTTTCAACCCTGCACACTTGGTAAAGAGGTTAAACACACACAACCCTAGCTTTAACCACTTTGTCATACATCAAAACCCGAGTTTGACCGTTAGTGCAAACTGCACCAACAATCTCCCCCTTTTTGATGTATTGACAACTCAGGTTAAAGTTAGAGTAAAACTAGCAGATACATGCAAGTAAAATAAAGCATGAAAGTACATGGTGCAAAATTAAGTAGCAAATAGAATTTTCTAAGCTTTAACCCTACTCTCCCCCTTTGTCATTCATCAAAAAAGCATACGTATATTAAGTTACGGAGAGTAGGATCCAAAGCTAAGCGATAGGGAAAACTAGACTTAGGCAAAATAGATTAAGTAAGATAATTAGCCTAAGTGAAAAAAGGAACTCCCCCTAAATCAATTAACTTAGCTTTCAAAGCTAACAAATAGTTTTCAACAACATTATCTTTCAAATGAATTAGAAATATAATATATAAAAACTTTTAGGGATCAATATTTTCAAACATGACATTAAAAAAATATTTTGACCTCAGCTCCCCCTGGACCAAGTAATGATTGTGGTCCCTTTTCATATGTCTAACTCTAGTTACTGACTAACTATCTAGATGATAGTAGTGTTCACTGAGTTAGTCAAGTCAAGTAATAATGTCTAGCTCAAATTTCAGTGCAAGACTACTTGACTTGATCACTGTAACGTAGGTATTTTATGCCCAGACTTACTGTGATGCACTGACTTAAGCATTCGGAAGTCCAGGCAGAGTCCTATGCATCTCACAACCGTTCTATGTTTTTGCAAACACAAACAAGGTAATCTTAATGTGTTTTGTGAGATGCGGCTACCTAAATCTATAGGTTCATGCAATTCTAGGGGTCAAGCTTAGGCTAAGTCTGCCAGTTTTGAAAATCAGATTTTGAAAGACAATAAAAGTTTTTTGAAAACCACATTTGAAAAGTCCGTGTTTAAGTTAAATTTTGAAAGATAATAAACTTTGAAAAACAAGTTTGAAAAAGTCCATGTGAAAAAAAAAGTTAACTTAAGCTTATCAGGTCAGTCCTAGTCTATAACACACATTCCTATTAATCTTCTTAAGTTGCTAAATTCAGATTCAGGAAGTGGTTTGGTAAATATATCAGCTAGATTAGACTTGGATTCAACATGGTTAAGTTCAATTTCTCCTTTATTTACATGATCTCTGACAAAATGGTGTTTGATTTCTATATGTTTGGTCCTAGAGTGGTGGATTGGGTTTTTGGTTAAATTGATTGAACTTAGGTTATCTATATAAATTTTGACTTTCTTAAAATCTAAGTTAAAATCTTTTAAGGTATGCATCATCCAAAGTAGTTGGGCTACACATTCACCCATTGCTATGTACTCAGCTTCAGTGGTGGATAGGGCAACACAGTGTTGTTTTCTACTAAACCAACTAACTAGTGAGGGTCCTAGAAGTTGGCATCCACCATTGGTACTTTTTCTGTCTAATTTACAGCCAGCATAATCTGAGTCAGAATATCCAATAAGTTCAAACTGGACTGTTCTAGGGTACCAAATTCCTAAACTTTCTGTCCCTTTGAGATACCTAAATATCCTTTTAACTAGGGTTAGATGTGATTCTTTAGCACATGTTTGATACCTAGCACACATACTAACTGCAAAGAGAATATCAGGTCGACTTGCAGTTAAGTACAGTAAACTACCTATAGCACTTCTATAATACTTAAGGTCAACTGGTTTGCCATTTGTGTCACTGTCTATAGTTTGATTGGTAGCCATAGGTGTCTTAATTTCTTTAGCACTATCCATTCCAAATTTTCTAAGTAATTCTTTAGTGTATTTTTGTTGATAGACAAAAGTACCCTCACTAGTCTGTTTTATTTGTAAACCCAAAAAGAAAGTTAATTGACCTACTAAACTCATTTCAAATTCATTTTCCATTACCGTTATAAAATCTTGTAAAAAGTTTGAGTTAGTTGAGCCAAATACTATATCATCTACATATACTTGAGCTATAAAAATATCAGTTTTTAGAGTTTTAACAAATAGTGTTGGGTCAATTTTGCCTTGGTTAAAGCCTTTAGAAACTAAGTAGTTAGACAGTCTTTCATACCAGGCCCTAGGGGCTTGCTTAAGTCCATATAAGGCTTTCTTAAGTCTAAAGACATAGTCAGGGTGTTCTAGGCTTTCAAAACCAGGGGGTTGACCTACATAAATCTCTTCTTTAATTAGGCCATTTAGGAAGGCTGACTTAACATCCATTTGAAAAAGCTTAAATCCCTTATGGGCTGCATAACTTAAGAGCATTCTAATGGATTCAAGTCTAGCTACAGGGCATAGTTTCATCATAATCAAGACCTTCTACTTGGCTAAACCCTTAGTATAGCTATTATTCTGACTGTTTCTTTGTTCGTTAAGTTTATTCTAAAGACCATTTGTTTCAATAAATTTTTGTCTTTAGGTAATTTAAGTAGACTTGAATTTAATTTAATTTTGATTTGATAATTTAATAAATTTTATAATTGGTTTAATTTTTGAAATCAAGCAATTTGACTAAGGTTCCTAAACTGATCTAAGTTATCAAACAAGGATCCTATGATTTGTGTGAGATGATTTGAGTTTGATTCATAAAAGTTAATCTGACCTCTTGTTAGATTCGGTTTGACAAAAGTAGTTTAAACGCATACTTCATAATTAGCTTCCAGGCGGGGCGAGGCACAGGGCCTTCTTTGGCCGAAACCTTATTGGAGCAACAACCTCTTTCTAGACAAAGCGCTTAAGAAGTTGACTACCTTTTAACCTTACTTCATTTGAATACCTACTCTGGACGTTATCTACACTAATACTAAGTATCAAGATTAGATTAACTTTAAACTATCCTAAGTGCCCACCTGGGCAAAGGCTGATTTTGAGGTGCCAACTAGTTTGGTGCCTCCCCTTGGATTATAGGTTGAGTGCTTTGGGTTGTTAAAGTGGACTCTTAAATTTTCTTTGAATTTTGAATTAGTTAAATTTTTTAATTTGTCTTTATTAGGAATTTTTGTAATGCTTAAATTATTGTTGGGTTTTAATTTCGAATTACCCAAGTTTGTAATTTTCAGTTTTGAAGAATTGTTAATTAACTTGGGTTTATTTTCAAGTTTAATGGTTTTTGCATTTTCGATTACAATTGAACTATTAACTGAGTTAAAAACTTTATTGAGATAAACATTGATTTTATCGAGGGTTAGATTTTCACAACCTGAATTAACTTGGTCAATGTTTTGTTTAACCAAGTCAGAGTTGAGTTTATTCTGGTCTGAAAAGTCTAAATTATTGCAAGAAGTTTTTAACAAAAAGTGCATTTCGGGAGGATTTATAGAGATATCTAATTTATCACAAGAACCTTCTACACAGTCAGATATTTCAGAGATTTGCTGAGAATCATGCAAGACATTTGTATTAATAATACTAGGGGTATTCTTGTAATTTACCTCAATCGCATCCCCTAATTTAGTAGGCTTTACCGTTGGTTCAGGCTCGACTTTAGTTGCAAATTGGACTTGATCTTCCATCTTTAAGTTTGGTTCTGTGATTGATTTAGTAGACTCATCTTCAGATTTAAGCTTAGGCTCATCCAGCTCCTTCAAATTCTCGTGCAATTCATTCAGCCGAGTCCATAGGTCATATGCGTTGTTATACTTTTCCAATCTGCAGGAAATTTTGTTAGGCAAAACTGCACAAATTAATTTATTTACCTGCTTGTTCAGTTCATCATTTTGAGATTGGTATCTTAGGGCTAGCACGTAGTCGAAGTCTTGACTGCCCAAGAAGATCTCCATTGATCGCCTCCAATAGTCGAAATCTTCTGGATAGTAGTGTGGGGGCTCGTTGACATTTCGCCCTTGCATCTTATTTTGCGCCATTTAGAAATCTTGCACACAAAAATAGACCAAACAAAGTCCCAAGACTAGGTCTTGGATTAGTAGTGCCGGCAGAGATAAAATAACCAACTCGAATGGTGTTGCACCAAATTCGTGTAAACTCGATCAAAAAAAAAAACTAATATATAAATATTGATAATAATATCAGATTTAGACTGTGAGAAAAAAAACACAGACAACAATAAAAACTGGATTTCCCCCGGCTCATACGGTGGTTGCACCGATATAGAGCGTACCAGGCTCTGATACCACTTGTAGGATCGATGCACGTGAGAGGGGGGGTGAATCACGTGATTTTTTAAAAAAATTAAGGCGCTTTAAAAAGCGTGCACAGCGGAAATGAAATAAACGGAAAACAAACACACTAACACAAACGAATTTTACTTCGTTCGGAGCCTTCGTCGACTCCTACTCGAAGGCCCAGGTCCCTCGGACCTTTCCGTTGGGCAATCCACTAGTATTCTCTACCGGTAAGCACCGATAGAGTAAGCGAGTACAGAGGAATTGAAAGTGTGACAACCCCACACTTTCAAGCAATTAAATGCAATAAAATATTTATATAAAAAATATCTTTTTACCGACGTCCGGAGTAGGTAGACTCTTTCGGGGCAGCAGGACGTCGTCGGCTCGAAGTGTAGCGTTTCCGGAGCAAGGCGCGAGCGTAGAAAAACTTGAAAGCTTTGACAGAAGTGTTGTCTTTGAGGAGGGTCGAGGCCCTCTTTATATAGGGCAGAGGGCGCCCGACATGCTCGGGGCGCCCCCCACGTGGCTGTCGATCCGGCGATGCTCCGGTCAGAGCTAATCTCGTCTACTTCGGGATTGCTTTTGACTGGGGCGCCCGACGCGCGAGGGGCGCCCGATTGACCGGTCAAAATCCCATCTTCTGGCTTCGCGAGGGCGAGCTTCGGCAGCTGGCAGTGAGGTGGCACAGGGGGCGCCCGATTTTAGCGGGGCGCCCCAAATAGCGCTGCTGTCGGGGCGTTTACCTCTCCGCTGACTCCTGGTTGACTCTGGGGCGCCCGACACATCCGGGGCGCCCTGCTCAGCTACGGCCTCACTCCTTTGAGGCTGTCTGAGCTGCAGAAACACCGTCCTTCGGTCCTGCATCCAGGGTTAGTCCAAAACAACAAATAATAAGATATAAGTTAGATCCTGTCTCCCAGACCAGGATCTAACCAGGACTCAACTTAGATCACCTAAATGGGTCTAAGTTGGACCGCGCCTAAAGTCCAAGATTGGACTCGTCCTCACTGGGTCGCTCCTCCAGTGACTTACCTTACTTACCCATTGTGCAGCTCTACTTGACTTCTTGACCCTACCAGGACTTCCTGCCAAGGCTCAACCACCTTGGTCTTCTTGCCAAGTCTCAACCAACTTGGTCTTCAGCCAGTTGTCAGGTCCCGCGGACCCAACTGGACTTCCCGCCAGGACTCAACCATCCTGGACTTCAGCCTGGTGTCTGGTCCTAAGTCTTTCAACCCTGCACACTTGGTAAAGAGGTTAAACACACACAACCCTAGCTTTAACCACTTTGTCATACATCAAAACCCGAGTTTGACCGTTAGTGCAAACTGCACCAACAGTTGCAGATATTGCAGAAGAAGAATGCATGGGAGATGATTCCATAGGTGTAGGGGATTGCACTAAGCCCCAGGGACCACCACAATTTACTGGTACATTAGAAGATTCAAAGGATGAACCAGAAAGTGTAGAGACTTGCATGGTGGAAGCAAGCACCCAAGGATCACCTAGTTTAGTTGAGTGTCCACCAGAACCTGAATCTGAAGAGGAGCATGTACTTGATCAGGAGGAGGCCATGGATACATCTACTCTTGTAGAACCTCCAGGTATTCTCCAGCACGCTCAGGTAAGTATTTCTCCTATTTGTTCAGAAAAATTCAGCGAGGTACCTAGTGCTAACTTTATTGGTTATGATGAATTTATTGATATACCTTGTATAGAGATTGTTTGTGAAAATCCAATAGAGGTACCAAAAATTGATTTCATTGGTCGTACTGCATTACTTGATACATGTCTTGCTGATATGGATTGCGAAATAATTTTAGAGGCACCTATAATTGATGTTGTTTGTTATGATGCATATCTTGATACATCTTTTGTGGATATGGATAGTGAATAATTTTTAGAAGTGCCTGAAATGGATGTTATTTATTTTGATGAATCTCTTGCTATATCTTATGCTGAGGTTGAATGTGAGAAACTTATGGAGATATCTGAGATTGATTTGATTGGCTGTGACACATTGCTTGATACACCCTGGATGGAAAATAATTGCTAAATTTCTATTGATGTGCCAGAAATTAATTTCTTTATTTGTGATGAGTATCTGGATGAAAATTTTGTAGGAAATAATTGTGAAAATTTTATTGAGACACCAAGAATTGATTTAATTGGATATGATGCAATTTTGGATACATTTCATGCAGAGACTGAATTTATATCATTTCTTTCTGACCCTGAACACTTGAGAGAGGTATTACATGGTTTTGTAGGGTCCAGAAGACTTCAGGAGTGGGTGCTCCAACTGAACAGACTTTAACCACCTGGAAGGACTTCTAAGAGGCATCAAGAAGGAGGAGAAGATCTTACTTTAATCCATAGCCCTCCATTCCTTCAATGGATCTTGAACCTAAATCGCCTGCGGCCACCTGAACATATTTCTGCAAAATTCAACTGTGGGGGAGTTCAAATTCTCTCAGCCACCCAGACTCCTCCACTACCATGATGGAGGCTACTTCTTGATAGACTCCGTCCACCAGAATAAAGGGGAGTTTGTTTCTTCTTGTATTTTCTTTTATTGCATGTTTCATTTTTATGCTTTTTAGAAGTAGAATTTTCTTTTAAATTGAGTCCTTGTCAATAAATGCATGTTAGTTCTTTTGGGCATGTTTTCTTCATAAGTAGGAATAAATGTATCCCTCTAGGTTATCTCAATGTCATGTTAGAATCTCTTGGAAAATAAATTAAATTTGGTTGTTAAAATATAGGGTTTGAGCTAATGGATGAAATCTTGGATGCTTGAGTACTACTTGCTTTAGATTCTTAATTGAGGACATGGGATGAATTATTTTTACCTAGTGAGAATTAGCCTTACTTTTGTGATACGCATATGTCATTGTGCTCTAAAATTTGCTTAGGTTCTTTCAAAATCATATTTCAATGATTGGATCAATCTATAGAGGCTAATCACTTTGTTTACCTTTCCATATCAATTTTCACAAAAATCATGTTCATTCCATTTTTCTTTACTTATTTCTTACTCTTACCTTCACTTTTCTTTGGACTTGTTCTCTGAAATGTTTCTAATGCTATTTTGCCCGAGACGGACAAAGATTTAAGTGTGGGGGAGTGACTAGTGATTGGGAAGCAATTTTTATCAAGGATGCACTTCATTTCGAAAAAAAAAAAATTTCATGTGCCAAGTGAGTTGAGTTTGATGTCAAAAATGAGTAAGAAGGAAGGAACCATTGGAGCATATAGATTTTTGTTGCTAAATTGGAGATTCAAGCCAATTGTTGCCATGTTTTATTCGAAAAAAAAACAAAGCACAAGTGGCACACAGAAAAAAAAAACTAAAATCTGTGCCAAAGAAAGAAAAGAAAAATCTGTGAAGTTATTGGGAGCGAAATTGGCTTGGCTCAAAAGTAGGGAAGTCAAGATCAGCAACCTTTTGTTGGAAGTCTGAATTGAGAGGGCTGTGAAGCTGAGCAGAAGTGGAAACGGCCGGAAAACCTGAAGAAAAACAAAAATCTCTACCAAAATCAGAAAATCTGAGAGTATTGCAGAAAATGGTGCCAAAAATCAGAGGAAGGAAGGAAATCTTTGCATTGTTGAGGCTGGAATCCAATTTACTAATCTGGAATGGAATGGAAATGAATTGCAGCAGAAATAATCCGGATTTACAGCAGAAAAGAAGCAAAATAGAAAAAAAAACACAGTGAAGCTGGAATCCGAAGCACACTGAATTCAAAGCTACTAGACTGAGATACAGCTGATACCAATCAGCTTGTTTGAAGTTCATTTGGTATCAGATTAAGGAGCTAGAAAACTGTGAAGAGCTGGGGGAATTGATTGAATACAGAAATAAATTAAATGCAGAGTTAAACTAACAAGTAGCAAACCATTTGAAGCTCATGATAGTATTGGATTGCAATTGGTTCTGATCAGGATTTGGTGAAGCTGATCCCATCATAAATGAACAAAGAGAGGCTGCAGAAAAATTAGGAAATCAGCAGCTGGAAGAAAGAAAAAAAAAGGGAAAGAAAATAGTTTGAAAAAGAAGAAAAACAAGGAAACAAGTGGACACAATCGAGTTGGCACCATGAAATCAAGGAAGTTTTTTCTCATCCGAATTAAAGCCTTGTTCCATTACATAATTTGACCTTACTAGAGAGAAAGGAAAAAGAGGAAAAATCAGGAAAGAAGAATGGAGAAAGCAAGGTTGGCACGCAATAGGCAAACTTGGCACATTGAAACCAAGGAAGGGTTTTTCATCCAAATCAAAGGCAATTACTTAAATTTGACTTTACCACTCTTTTGGTATCATTAGAAGACTGTAAAGAGAAGCAAAGTACATTGGAAACATTCTTGAGCAACCAAGTCCTCCACTCCATCAAAATTTTTCCATTTTCTTGGCTTTTACTCCATTTCTTACCATTTTCCATGTTTTCATTTGTTTTTATAGATGTGAATCCTAATCATGATTAATGGTGGAGATTAGATAATAAGCAAGCCTATGGTAGTGCAAGAAGCATGTATGTTGAGTGAGCTCCACTTCCATCATCAAGTTAAAACTTAAGGAGAGAGACACTAAAATTTTCCTTGAAAGGCTATGAGTTAAATTCATCTCAATGACTCATGATGGATGAAAAGGCTAAGTTGTTGATTTAAGGACAAGATACTAATCCATAGAGCTTAGATTTATGAGAATTGACAATCTTAGGTAATTTCTTTTCATTTGCTTCTAATTATGCTTAAGAAAATCTAGGGGATACTTATTTAGTAGTTTCGCGAGACGCTCAAGGTTAAGTGTGGGGGAGTTGATAGATACCATTTTGCTGATTATTTTAATTGTTAAAATTCATGTTTGACCCATGTTTTACTTGCTTAATTGTGATTTTACGCTAGATTTTAGGATTTCCTCTTATTTTGGACTTAATTACAAATTTACACATATTTGGATTAATTGGCCACTAATTTTCTGATATATTTTTGTAGGCATGAAAGGATCCTGGACCTAGGGCATACTGGGTCAAACGTGAGTCAGAAGTGGACCCAGATCGAGTTATCAAGTTTCGGATTAATCCGGGCCATCCGATTCAAAAGCGGCTAGATCTGAGCCATCCGGGACCATCTGAAGCAATCCGAGCTAGGGTTATGGTTGATCAAGCATTCTGATCAAGATCTGAAGGTTTCATCCCAATCAGAGCTAAATCAACCGTTGGATCAAGCTTGGAGGGCTCTAGATCGTCCATTCAAAGATTAAATTGATCTGGACCATCCGTTGCACATCTGGAGGATCCGAGCTACCACGAGGCAGATCCTGATCCCAGATCATCATCATCAATGTTTGGCTCTAATCAGAGCAAGATCAGCCATTGGATTTCCTCAATTCAATCTGAGCCGTCCAATGATAATTACTTAAGGAAATTTTTGCGCAGCTTCCTCTTGGTCGCGTCTCCGCCGTTTCTTCGTCTTCTTCGCTTCGCTCTTCATTTCTTCAGTAGAATTCTTCATCCAAGAGGCGCGACCACTCAATCCTTCACTAGAGCAAGGGCTAAGTCAGTGGAGAGAGTTCTTTGTGAGGTTTCAGATTGGATTTTGCTCAATAGCAGGGTTGCGTGAGGTTTCAGCAGCTCTGTTATCCGATTTCAGCAAACTCAGCTGTACACCATCGCCATTGCATCCGAGCTATCCAGAGGGGTTCCTTGGAAGGTTCGGATCATTCCCTAATCCCAATCGCAAGCCACCATAGCGAGTTTGAAGAAGTTGGAAGTAGATTTCGGGTTGAGCAGGATTTGATTTGATTCGGTAGTAGAGACAGTTCACCCACTGATTTGTTGAGAGGTTCTCCCTCGATTGACGACCAAGGAGCTCTTGAGTTGGGAAGGATTGAGGATTAGTTTCCTTAGTTAATTTTAAATGTTTTAGTTGTAGTTTAATTTCTGCAAGCTGTTTTCAGTTTCGAATGTTGTTTCAGTGAATTTCATTTGTCTGAATTGGTTCTGTAGTTGTTAGTTTTATATTCTGCAGTTTAATTAGTTAGATTATTTGTTAGTGACTAGTTGCACTTAATTTCAGTTCAATTCTAGTTTTAATCATTGCGTATTAGCTTCACCACTTGCGTATCAATTTGTGTTCTGTGTATCAGTCCAGGTTAGGTTACTGAATTTTGTGTCCACTTGCATATCAGTTCAATTTTGTCCTGCGTAGCAGTTTGTAATTGTCAGTTTTAGCTCATCAATTTGCCACTGCATCATTGCTTTCGATTGTTTCAATCCATGCATTTTCATCTCTTTTTTGAATTACTGCACTCAAGTCAGTTTACTACATTTTCATTTCTGAAATTGGCTTCGGATTCCTTAGTTTCAGCATCCATCTGTGCTTGAATGTTGCATCGATACATTTGCTTTACATCAATTATCTTGTACAAGTTATAGATTTGCATTCAGCTCAGTTTGGCACATAGGTCTGCAATTGAAATGGACTGAAATTTCTACAAACACATTTCTGCCTTGGAAGTTGCTGAGTTGTTTCTGAACTTTGGGGCTGAATTTTGTCCTGCAAACTTGCGTATCATTGTATTGATAACTTACCTTCCCAATCTTAATCGATTTGTTTCCATTGCTGAATTGTTAGAAGTAGTTGGCACACCACATCAGCTTTGGCACATAAACTGATTTCTCTTGGCAGGAAATCTATTTTCATTTGTAATTCTGCACCTTGTATCATATGGAGTTCTAGCTTGAATTGGTGATAAGTTGGATGGAATTTCAAAGCAGGCTATTGTGTNTCACTAAAGGTCAAGGTGAGTCGAAGGGAACTTAGGGTTTTAATTCTGTCAAGATTGGTCAGCCGTAGCTCATTTTATTTGGCCGATCTAGGAGGCTACACTTGGGCTACATGACCTGGAGGTTTGGGAGGAGCATCTGAATTCTGAGGAAGAGGAAGTTCGCAGGAGCTTGAGGACTCGCCGGATTCAAGCTCAGTAGAGTCGGCGATACAAAATTTTGGTAAGGATGCATTAGATTTGTGTTGTCATTGATTTGTTGATACACTGTGTAATTGGCAGTGTTTGGGTTGTAGAGATCGCCGTGAGTTTCACTGCTTGGTGGAGTTTTCTTTCAGCTTGCTGTTTGTGTCGGCAGTTGAAACTGGGATAAGAGGTAAGGCGTTAGAATTGCTAAGTGGATGAATTGGTAGGAATGGAGTAAGCTCAGTGATTCTATTTTTTATGTTAATGAGTTTAGGTATAAGGCTGTGGATCATTGTAGCTTCAGAAATGAAGGTGAAATTGATACCGTGGGTGTACTTTGGGTTGAGGTTAAGTTTAATTTGAAACTTAAACCTAACAACCTAAGCTTAAGGAACTGGAATTTGAGTTTACCTTTAAAGTAAATCTAATCATAATTACCAAGGGTAATTAAATGGAAAGAGATGGATTAGGGTAAACCCTAATACGGATTAGGGATTAATTAGCTGGTTACTAATTTTGTAATAGCTAATTAAAATGTGTCCTTTACATAGGGACTTGACGGGATCTATTGTTACTTATTTTGACTGGTGGTTCTGTCTCGATTGATACGGACTACACTCTTGGAGGCGGGTACCCTTTGACTTATCTCTTATGATATTGTCATATTGTTATGCATAGACTGTTATAGATAGCAGTAAGATTATACGCTATCCCTGTCGATTATGCTATTCTGGATACTTGTTAGTTATCCCTGAGTTATTATGCATGTTCTGGATACTTGTTAGTTATCCCTGAGTTATTATGCATGTTCTGGATACTTGTTAGTTATCCCTGAGTTATTATGTTGTAGTTCCATATAGTCTCAGGTATTGCCATATCTATAGGTATGCTTAGAGATCGTGATGTATTTCTTGCATTTGACCTTGAGGGATCTATAGTTTCCGGCCAGTATACCTTGTAGGTTACCTGTATTTCCTGTTATAGGATTTCAGACTGAGATTTAGTATACTGAGGACTTGGGGAGGGAGGTATGTGTATCTATCATACACCATCCTTGCATTGTTGCATGTCGGCGATCAGCGACTCTCTTGTGGTTGAGCCTAATCGTCTTCCGGCACATGATATGCACACATGGCCACTCATGGGTTAGTGGATACCGCTGGGTGTGTGCATTTGCTCTGTATTGCTCCGCTCGTCCGCTCAGGGGTAGTGATTTCGGAGCGTGGTAGCACACAGAGATCCCTTCTCGTCCCATAGACCAGAGAAGATGAGAGAGATATCTCCCCCATCTATATATGGGGCGGAGCGATAGCTCCACCAGCATCCTGTCCTCTCGGTCACTCAGGAGCAGTGATGGCAGAGTACGGACAGTGTCACAGCTCTACCCACTCGGCCGATATAGTATCGCCTGTCTCGGTGGCTTGACTGGAGTTAGGGGGTGACCATGGCATTGCACCATGTGCATATTTTGCATTGTGCATTGTTTGCTGCACTTGATTGCTGCACTTATTTGACATGCATACTCTGGAGACTTGTTATCTGAGATTACATGTCTATTGATATTCCCTCGTTACTTATTACCCTCTTTACTGGTTAGATGGATTCAGGTATGTATCTACCTCAGTATGTTCAGTACTAGTCTTTCCCTACTGTTGATATGAGACTGTATTAGCTGAACTCTTATTGTTGGTATAACTTTCTATGCATATCTGTTGGGTATTCGCTGAGTTATGGACTCACCCCGTTGCCATACATTTTATTTCAGGTTGATGCCTGCCAGGAGATCCCTAGCAGCCAGTCCCCAGCTCCAGAGGAGCTCTGCTTGATTTTATTTTACGTTGTTTTTGCTTATGGACCCTATGTTATATACTTTGCTTCCGTTGCTATGTTTCGAACATGTATTCATGTTTTATTCGATGGTATTGTACTTTTGAGTCCTATGTTGGACTTCGCTTCGTTTTGGTTTTGTTTCGGCCCCCGGCAGCTCAGGTGAGTTCGGATTTTGGTTTTACGACGTATAGTCATTTATGCAGTTATATATGTGTGGATTGGAGGCCTGAGGCCCTTTAAACTGCTTGCTTGTGCTATATATACTGTATACAGGTTATGTGTGTTTGTGTATATGTGTAAATTGTCCGCCGGATAGGGGAGATGATGTCCGATTTTATATTGGATTAGCGGCTCCTTGGGTCTCGGGGCGTGACAAGTCGATGGCATAGCGCAGGTTAAGGTATGTCTTCATTGATATTTGCGATTAATCTATTAGGATGCCTTGCTTCTTGTTGATAACACATCGGTTGGATTTAAACTAGAGACTTGGTTGCTCAACCAAGTTCCCTCGACCAGGATGGCTCTGTGATTGGGGGAAATTAATCAAAGGAGGAGGTGGCATCTGGGACTTGGGAAGGTTTTCCTTGCTGCATTTGGTTCAGCTGCTCAGGGAGTAGGACTTTATCGCTTGCCATTCTTTTCGGTAAGCTCTTGGTTGATTCAGATTTATGTTTGGATTGGTATCTGGTGTTGGAATTGTAGCTTCTGTTGACCTGTTTTGAATCCACGGCTTATGTTGCTAAATTTGAATTGGGGTTTCCTATTCTTGGATTAAAAATCCCCCGTGGCTCTGATTTGGAGCAGGATCTTGTTTGTGATCAGCTTTCAGAGTTTGGTTTGCGCCTCTAATTGATTTCTGATGATAGATATGTTAGATTTTAGGCTTTTGATCGAATTTTGAACTTATAATGAGCTTTCTTTTAGATTAGTTCTATTGTTGATAAATCCCTACCATAGTTAGTTTGTGATGAATCCCCTTGTGGAGTGACCTGTTACGGATTAGGGTGCTAGCGTGAGCTTCATTGGGGATTTTGTTTCTCTGTTGTTGGGTCTTGCTGCGAGGTGATGGTCTTTGTCAGGAACTTGAGATAAGTGTGTTGTTCAATGTGTGCCATGAGTTTCTTGCTACTGTAGGATTGGATTAGCTCTATTTTCTTCATGTTTGTCCTTGATTTCTGCCATGGATTGCAAATAGAGGTTGGGATTAGTATTCAAATTGGGTCCTTAAGTTTAATTTGAGATTAAACCTAATAACCTAAACTTGATAAATTTGGGTTTGGAAACCTAACATGAGCCTAATCTTGGTAGCTTGGAACAATTAATGGTTAATCATTTAATTATGGTTAATTAAATAAAATAGGATAATTCTAATTAATTAGGATAGTATGTTTAGCTAAGTATCACCTATTATTATAGCTAAACATTATGCCTTTGATATAAGATATTGATTGGATTTATTGTTATTGATTATTGGACAGGTGTTCTTGTCGTTTATGGATTCCTCTATTGGAGGCAGGTAATTCTTGCTTGTCTCTTTAGAACTATTTGATTTTATGCATAACTATTTTATTGATTGTAGTAAATTATATTACCTTAATTCCGCTCCTTTTATTTTCCTACTTGATACTTGTTACTGAACCTTTGAGATTATTTCATACTTGTGTCTATACAGTCTCGTGGCTTGGCCTTCTTACTCTGTATAGTACATACATGTGTAGGTGTACATAGGAGTAGTGGTATGTTGCATTATAGCTAGTATTGATCGACTATTAGACGTACTTTGCATATATACCTTGTTATATGATTTTTAGGTCAGGATATATGATTTATACATGTGCATATCATATTGAGGTATAGATAAGGATCTGGTGGGTGTTGTATGCGTTAGTGTCATGCACCATCCTTGCATTGTTGCATGCTGACGATCATCGACTCCTTTGTAATCTGAGGTCATTGCCAGTCACATTAGGATATGCACACACGACCACTCAGAGGTTAGTGGTTACCAGAGAGTGTGTGCATTTCCCATATATTGCTTCGCCCGACCGCTTATAGTTAGTGGTTCTGGAGCGTGATAGCAGCTAGGAATTCCTTCTCGTCCCAGTGACAAGAGGAGATGAGAGCGAGACTCCCCCATTACTTGGGGTAAGAGGGTGTCCTCCGCCAGCATCCTGTCCACTCGGTCACTCCGGAATAGTGACGTCAAGATGTGTACAGTTGTTACGACCCTACCCACTCGCCCATTCACTTATGACTGGTGATGGTGGCTTGACTGACATCAGGGGTGACTGATAAGTACCATTTTGTTGATTATTTTAATTGCTTAAATCCATGTTTGACCCATGTTTTACTTGCTTAATTGTGATTTTACCCTAGGTTTTAGGATTTCTTCTTATTTTGGACTTAATTGCAAATTTGCACATTTTTGGATTATTTGGCCACTAATTTTCTGATATATTTTTGTAGGCATGAAAGGATCCTGGACCTAGGGCATACTGGGTCAAACTTGAGTCGGAAGTGGACCCGGATCGAGTTATCAAGTTTCGGATTAATCCGGGTCGTCCGATTCAAAAGCGGCTAGATCTGAGCCATCCGGGACCATCTGAAGCAATCCGAGCTAGGGTTAGGGTTGATCAAGCACTCTGATCAAGATCTGAAGGTTTCATCCAAATCAGAGCTCAATCAACCGTTGGATCAAGCTCGGAGGGTTCTAGATCGTCCATTCAAAGATTAGGTTGATCTGGACCATCCGTTGCACATCTAGAGGATCCGAGCTACCACGAGGCAGATCCTGACCCCTGATCAACATCCTAAAAGTTTGGCTCAAATCAAAGCAAGATCAGCCGTTGGATTCATCCAATTCAATCTGGACCGTCCAATTCCAAATACTTAAGCAAATTTTCCCTGCAGCTCACCCTCATCGCGTCTTCGCCGCAACAGTAGCTTCCTTCGGTTTTTCATCGTGTTCTTCAAGTTTTTCATCCATCCGAAGGCGTGATCACTCAATCCTTCACTAGAGCAAGAGCTAGGTCAGTGAAGAGAGTTCTTGTGAGGTTTTCAGATTGGATTTTGCTCAATAGCAGGGCTGCGTGAGGTTTCAGCAGCTCTGTTATCCGATTTCAGCGAGCTCAGCTGTGCACCATCGCCATTGCATCCGAGCTATCCAGAGGGGTTCCCTGGAAGGTTCGGATCATTCCCAAATCCCAATCGCAAGCCACCACAGCAAGTTTGAAGAAGTTGGAAGCAGTTTTCGGCTTGAGCAGGGTCTGAATTGATTCGGTAGTAGAGACAGTTCTCCCACTGATTTGTTGAGCTTGCGGGTCCGAGGTTCTCCCTTGATTGACGACCAAGGAGCTCTTGAGTTGGAGAAGGGTTGAGGAGTAGTTTAGCTAGCTAATTTTCAGTATCTTTAGCTGTAATTTTCAATTCCTGCATTGTTCTGTTCTGAATATTTGTATCAGCTACCTTAGTTTAAGTTTTGAATTGTGTTTGGTTTCAATTGCGTTTAATTCTGTAAGTTTGATAGTTAGGGAATGTGTTTAGTGGATAGTTGCTTTTAATTGTAGTTTAATTCCAGCTTAACCCTTGCGTATCAATTGTGTCCCTGTTTTTCAGCTTGCGTATCCATCATTTCTGCAGTTCAGTTCTTTTTGCGATTTTTGTCAGTTTATTCAGAGTTTTGTGTCAATTGTAGGCGAGTTCTAGTCTAGTCTTGTTGATCCTCAGAATGACGAATCGATTTCAGATCATTTGTTTGTTTTGAGTCCAAGTTATGAGCTGAATTTCAGAAATTCTTTATATTTCTGCATATGTACTTGTTTCTCGGTTTGTGTCTTAAGTGAGCTATTTGTGTCTGGCTTTCTTGATCCATTCCTGCAATTACTTTATTGCTAGCTTTGATTTCCATATTGAGTAGCAATCAGTGTCATTTCGAAGTTTAGCCACAGCTTTGGTACTTAGTGTCCATCTTGGCACATAAGTTCTTCCTTGGTATCAAGTTTTGATCAACTTTTCACCTTGTATCAAGAGAAGTGTTGGTATTATTTGGTACCAAGTTAGATGCAGTTTTTAGTGAGTTTTTATGTCTGAAATTAGTTAGGTTTGCATTCATCCAATTCTGAATTTTGTTTGCATTGGTTTGCTTCCCAAAATCATAGCTAGTTTGAGTTAAATTGCTTATAGTTAATTTCTAAATTTCGTAGTGAGTAATTGTGCTAAGTTGTTGTTTCCGAAAACTTCCATCACAGCCTCTATTTTCTTGCATCAGTATTTATTGTGAATTTGAATTTAAGTTTGCTTTTCCAAACTTTAGTTAAATCCTCTAGCTTGATTCGGTTTCCATTGGTTGAATTATTACTTGTCATCACATTGTTTGATTCATTAGTTTGGTTTCCTCCATTTTGATTGCCATTTCATTTTGAATTGAAAACAAAACCCAGATTTTATTTGAAACCCAAAAATATAAACGACACATAAACACGAGCTCGAATCACACAACATCAACTAGTCCCGAGGAAAAATACGACCTGTGGCCCCTTTACTACGCTTTTATTTTTTGATTGCAAAAAGGGTTTCCAGCACATATAAATATCTAAATTCTGATGGACCCACACATTTCGTGACAACTTAACCTAGCTATTCCGGGTCCATCAAATTTTTTGGCGCCGTTGCCGGGGAAGCAACTAGTTGATTTGTTTGATTTTTGCTTGTATGCTTATGGGTATATCATTTGATTCTATTTTCTGTTGTTTTATCTTTTGTATACGGTTGCTGCCATTTTTCTTGTTTGTTTTATGACAGGGTTGCAAGATCAAAATGTTTCAGCAATCCTATTCAAATTTTCAGCAACCAAACTATCAATTCCAATAAGGGCAGCCACAATGTCAGCCTCTCAACCAATTGTAGCAGCCCTATTCATACTTTCAGCCTTTCTAGCAATTTCAGCAGCCACCACAGCAAGATTTCCAACAGCCCTACTCAAATTTCCAACAAATTCAGAATGGGCAGCCACAATTCCAGGGTTTTGATCAACCAATTCAGCAATTCCAGCCACCACAACAATTCCAACCGCAATGCCAACAATTTCAGCAAGAATTTTAGCATCTTAACCAAAATTTCCAGCAGCCTTTTGTATGTTTTCAGCAAGGAAATAATCAATTTCAGCCTCAACCTCAGCCATGGCAACAAGAATTTCAAGCTACACAGAATTTTCAGCAAACTTTCCAGCCCTCACAGCCCTTTAATCAGAATTTCCAGCCACAAGATCAGAATTTTCAGCCCACTCAAATTCAGTTTTCACCGCCACAATTTCAGCAATTTCAGCAGGATTTTCAACCAAGTCAAAATTTTCAGTAAGGCCTCCAATCAATTCAGCCCAACCAATATCAAAATCAAAGTGGATCGCAACCTTCACAGCAATATTTTCAACAAAACGATCAGAATTTTCAGCCACCAATTCAAAGTTTTCAATTCCAGAATTACAATTTTTAGCAATCTCCACCAACTTGTGAACCAAATTTTCAACAGTTTAATCAGCCTGTTCAACCATTTGATCAGCCTCCATAGTCTCCATTTCAGAATGCACAGCCTACTCTTGGTCTTCAGCAGCCTTATGTTACATTTCAGGACCAACAAGAGTTCCACACTAACCAAGGAGGCTTTGAGAATTCTGATTGGAGTGAGGCTCAACAACAAAGGATGGTGGAGATGTGTCAACAAATGTTACAACAACAACAAGACATCGGAGGACGCCTTGCAAAATTAGTTGATCAATTCAATCAGATAAAAGCCCAAAGATCAGAACAATTATCTTCTCAAGCTGCTCTTAATTCTGAGGGGCATGATTGTGATTCTATAGGTGCAGGGGATTGCACTGAGCCCCAAGAACCACCTACATTGATTGATACATCAGAAAATTCAGAGGATAGGATTGAGAGTGTAGGGGATTGCACTGAGCCCCAAGAATCACTCATTCCTACTGGTTTCGAGGCATTGGAGGAGATTGATAGTGGAGTTTATGATAGTTTTGGATTCAATTCTGAAACTTTACAGGATCATTCTATACTTTTATCTTGTGATGATTTAGTTGTTAATGATCCTAATTTTTCTAATTTGGTTGATACAGGAATGGTTGAGAGAACATGCATGGGAGATGATTCCATAGGTGTAGGGGATTGCACTAAGCCCCAGGGACCACCACAATTTACTGGTACATTAGAAGATTCAGAGGATGAATCAGAAAGTGAAGAGACTTGCATGGTGGAAGCAAGAACCCAAGGATCACCTACCTTAGTTGAGTGTCCACCAGAACCTGAACCTGAAGTGGAGCAATTACTTGACCAAGAGGAGAACACGGATACATCTACTTCTGTAGAACCTCCAGGTTTTTCAGCACGATCAGGTAAATACTCTTCCTAATTTTTCTGAAAATTACATAGAGGTACCTCAAATGGATTTTATTGTTTGTGATATACTTAGGGATGCATCTCTTGTAGAATTTGATTGTGAAAAATCCCTAGAGGTACTTAGTGTTAAAGTTGCTGAATTTGAAGCATGTGGTGATACATATCATGAAAATGCTGAGTGTGAAAATTTTTTAGAAGTGCCTAGTATTGTTGATTGTTGTGATGAGTCTTTTGATATATCTTTTGCTAGAAATAATTGTGAAAAATTCATTGAGGCACCTAAAGTTGATTTCATAGGTTGTGATACATTGCTTGATACATCCTTGGTAGAAAATAATTGTGAAATTTCTATTGAAGTGCCAAGGATTGATTTTATTATTTGTGATAAGTTTTTGGATGCAAATTTCATAGAAAATAATTGTGAAAAATTTATTGAGGTACCACAAATTGATTTAATTGGATGTGATGCAGTTTTGGATACATTTCATGCAGAGACTGAATTTATATCATTTCTTTCTGACCCTGCATGCTTGAGAGAGGTATTACATTGTTTTGCAGGGTCTAGAAGACTTCAGGAGTGGGTACTTCATCTGAACAGACTTCAACCTCCTGGAAGGACTTCTAAAAGGCATAAAGAAGGAGGAGATGATTTTACTTTAATTCGAAGCACTCCATTCCTTCAATGGATTTTGAACCTAAATCGCCTTCGGCCACCGGAGCAAATTTTTGTAAAGTTCAAGTGTGGGGGAGTCCGAATTCTCTCAGCCACCCATGTTCCTCCACTACCACGATAGATGCTACTGCTTGACAGACTCCGTCCACCAGAAATAAAGGGGAGATTGTTCTTTCTTGTATTTTCTTTTATTTCATTTTTCATTTTCATGCTTTCTAGAATTAGAATTTTCCTTTGAATTGAGTCCTTACTAATAAATGCATGAGTAGAGTAGAATGCATAGGAGTCATTGTAAATACCTTGTTATTCCTTTTGTCACTTTTTCTTGCATGAGTGGAAATAAATGTATCCCTCTAGGTTATCTCCATAGCATTTTAGAGTCTTTTGAAAATAAATTAAATTTGGTTGTTAAAACTTAAGGTTTAAACTCATGGATGAATTCTTGCATGCTTAAGTACTACTTGGTTTTAGATTCTTAATTGATGACTTGAGATGAATTATTTTTGCCTAGTGAGAATTAGCCTTATATTTGTGACACACATATGTTATTGTACTCTAGAACTTGCTTAGGTTCTTTCAAAATCATATTTCAATGAGTGGATCACATCTATAGAGGCTAATCACTTTGTTTACCTTTCCATATCAATTTTGGCAAAAATCATGTTCATTCCATTTTTCTTTACTTATTTCCTACTCTTACCCTCACTTTTTTATGGACTTGTTGTTTGAAATGTTTCTTAATGCTACTTTGCCCGAGACGGACAAAGAATTAAGTGTGGGGGAGTGATTAGTGATTTGGAATGAATTTTCATCAAGGATGCACTTCATGTCGAAAAAAAATTTTTTGCCCAATTGAGTGGAGCTTGGTACCAAGAACAAGTGGGAATTCAGTTGTGAATTGGAGGAGAAGTGTTTCTCTCATTGCAACCATCATTGAATCTGGTTGAAGGAAAATTTCTGTGGACTTAAAAGAAAAAAAAATGAAAAAGAGATCAATGTGCCAAATTGAGTTGCAAGAAAGGGAAGTGGTCAAAGATTGAAAACAATTGAAGATTCTTGATCATCATTTGAAGATCCAAGGAAGTTGAACCTCAAGTTGAATTCGGCTGAAAGAAAGAAAGAAAGAAAAAACAAACGACAAATCTGTGCCATTGAAGGAATAACCTTTTGGATAGCATGTTTTGGTCGGAATGCTTTGGATTAGCAGCTGCTCTTTGCTTAGAAATCAGACACATCGTGCTTAATGTTGAATCGTAGCTGGACAGATCTGAAGTCAAGGCAGAAAATTTGTGCCAAAGTCAAGGAAATAAAAATTCTGCACCAAAAAGGAAAGGAAAAAATTTTTGGAGCATGTTTCGGCCACTTTGCTTAGTCTGAATTGAATGCTGGAAATCAGTGTAGAATCTCTGCAATCAAGCTGAGGAAAAAGTCTGAACTGCATTGCATTTTTTTTGCTGCCGAAATCTGAAGCTGAGAGCTGCTGAATGATATAAGCAAATTCGAATGAAGCTGAGAAGAAGCTGAGCTGAATCTGAGAAGCTGAGAGCTGCTGAAAATTGAGAAGTAAACCTTCACCAGCTACCAGGAAGTTTAAAACGTAGCTGTGAAAATCAGAAACATTAGGATGCAGAATGGTCAGTCCCTGAACTCAATCTATTTGCAGCAGACTTGGATTTACTGACTGGACTCAGCAGTGAAAGGAAATGCAGTGTGGAGGCTGGAATCTATCCTTCTGCAATCATCAGAAATTGAATTGAGTTGCAAGGATTGCTGGTAAGAGTTAAGCACAGTTATTCGACAGTCATGAGAAACAATGAAAAGCAGTAAGATTGAGGAAGCAAGCTGAGAATGCAGCTAGGAAAGAAAAAAAATCAGTGTAGTGACACAACCTCAAGTGAAGCAATTGATTTCTCTACTACTCCTATATGCTAACTGATGTAAGGCAACCAGTGTAACGCCCGCTTTTTTTTTTCCTAAGCGGCGTTACGTTAACATGCTTAGGGCATGTAGACATCATAAGGCAGCGGAATAACTTAACTTATACATGCCCTGTTACCATTCTTAACTTATGGACATGGGAACCTTAGCATATTAACTTTGAACTTAAGCATCCTATCATGTCTCACATAACATCATATCATAAGGTTCCATAAGTCATTATTCAAACACATAAGTAAACATATAGTTCCTGGGCCAAGTCACTACGTCACACATGCGTTCTTGCCCTCCTGCTGCTTCCTTCATTATCCCCTTGAATGATCTGCGGTATAAGGAAATAGACTATAAGCACACAGGCTTAGTAAGACTCTTTCCTACTCACAAAACCATTCATCATTCATCATCTCATAATGAGCACATAAAACATTAACATACTTGGTGCTCTACTTAGAACATAACATCTTGCATCACTTATCGTATACATAGCATGGCATGAACATAAACATAGTAACATTCTAAGCATGACATGATACATGGCATAAACATAAACATCATAGACATTCTAAGCATGACATAATTCATTCATTCTCATGGCACAATTCATAAACATAGTGAACATTCTAAGCATGACATAATTCATGGCATATCGTAAACATAGTGACCATTCTAAGCATGGCATAATTCATGGCATGAATCATAAACATAGTGAACATTCTAAGCATGGCATAATTCATTCATTCTCATGGCACAATTCATAAACATAGTGAACATTCTAAGCATGGCATAATTCATGGCATATCGTAAACATAGTGACCATTCTAAGCATGGCATAATTCATGGCATGAATCATAAACATAGTGAACATTCTAAGCATGGCATAATTCATGGCATATCGTAAACATAGTGAACATTCTAAGCATGACATAATTCATGGCATAAATCATAAACATAGTGAACATTCTAAGCATGGCATAATTCATGGCATATCGTAAACATAATGAACATTCTAAGCATGGCATAATTCATTCATTCTCATGCATACTTCTTAACATGAAACGTAAGCATAAAATCTTATCAACATAGCATAATGCATAACATGAATGGATGCATGAGTGGAATGCATATACATAAGGATGCTTAACTTTTAAAACATACTTTTCATTGCTTAAACATAATCATCATAACATCATTTGGGGTCCCCTGCTTGTACCACATACATACATCATTGCGCGCATCCCTAGCAAGTCCGAGGTCACGAGCCCCAACCTACTAGGGTAAGGACAGCATAGTCGGTAGTCCCTGAACCGAGGCGTTCTTAAGGTGCCCATCCCTGTTGCACAGCTCCGGTAGTGCCAGAACCGTGGATAGCTACGGTAGTCCAAAACCGAGGCGTTCTTAAGGTGCCCATCCCTTGGACCCATACTTCGGTCCGGTACAAGCCCATACATAAAGTAAAATACTTTTCATGCTTCATCATTCATATGGAATTCATGGCATCTTTAACATAGCATAACTTGTTACGGATCGGCCCGTCTACCGGCCCATTTACCGGTCCTCACGACCGTCGTACCGTCGACCATCGACCGTGCCGTCTTAGCATATTTATGCCTTAAAGACATAAGCATCATCTTTCATTCATCATCATTCATAGCATATTCATTCATTCATCATACTTAACATCATCATTATGCCTTAAAGGCATGAACCTTAACTTCATTCTTCACCTTCATTTTTTTAGACATGGCATCATTTTCATTCTTAACATGGCATCATTTTCATTCATAAACATGGCATCATTTTCATTCTTAAACATAAACATAACATACTTAACATGGCATCATTTTCATTCTTAAACATGGCATCATCCTCATTCTTAAACATAAACATAACATACTTAACATGGCATCATTCATATCATGAACCTAACATATCATAGCATCATTTTTATCGTGATCATAACCCTATCATTCTTATCATGGCATCATTCATATCCTGAACATATACTTATCATACTTATCATGGAAACACATAAACATATACTTGAAGTTAAAGGCTCAACCCTAACCCTTGGGCCCTTGAGGTTGGCCGAAACATATGGGGTCTCTAGGGTAATCCAAAAATTCCCAGAATTTATACTTAACCTCCACACATCATAAGGGAACATAAATTAACATTATTAAGATTTTTGGCTTAATTATAGACCTTTAAATTATGGTGACCGAAACCCTTAAACTTAGGGTTCTTAGTTTTGTTTCTTTCATGTTGGCCGAAACCCTAGGGTGTCCTAGGTTACTCCAAAAATTCCCAAAAATTATAATTAACCTCTACATATCATAAGGGAACATTAAATAACATTATCATGATTTTTAGCATAATTATAGACCTGTAAATCATGGTGGCCGAAACCCTTAAACTTAGGGTTCTTAGTTTTGTTTCTTTCATGTTGGCCGAAACCCTAGGGTGTCCTAGGGTACTCCAAATATTCCCAAAAATTATACTTAACCTCTAAACATCATAATGGAATATTAAATAACATTATCATGATTTTTAGCATAATTATAGACCTGTAAATCATGGTGGCTGAAACCCTTAAACATGAGGGTTCTTAGTTTTGTTTCTTTCATGTTGGCCGAAACCCTAGGGTGTCCTAGGGTACTCCAAAAATTCCCAAAAATTATACTTAACCTCTAAACATTATAAGGGAACATTAAATAACATTATCATGATTTTTAGAATAATTATAGAGCTGTAAATCATGGTGGCCGAAACCCTTAAACATGAGGGTCTCGGTTTTCTTTCCTTTCAACATCCAATTCGAAAACCAACCACTATATATCATACTAAAAATCATAAAAATCATAGGGAACTATTATACCACAGGTGAGGGAGTCTTACCTTGGGTTTCTTGATTTTTCAAACCTTGGAAGAGAAGAAAATGGTAAGATCTTTGGACCCTTGAACACCCTTGTCCTTGTATCCTTGGAAGAGACTTTAGATCTAGGAGATGGAACCTTGGAGGAAGCTTTTCCAAGGGGAAAACCCTCTAGGAGTGGTCGGCTAGAATGAGGGAGGAAGAGAGGAGGAAATGCAATTGAAAGAAGAGAGAATGAAACTCCCAAACCCCCCTATTTATCATCCATTAAAGAGGTAAATGAAGAGTCTCTCCATGACTCTTCATCTTCTTCTTAATCTTAACTTATATCCATTTCATTTCCTCATAGAAATCCCTTGCTAGGTGAGTTGGTTAAGGCTTACATGGTTGTACAAGAGGTCCAAGGTTCAATCCTTGGCTCATGCACCTTTATTTTTATTTTATTTTTATTTCATTTATTTTTATTTCCTAAATTCCGAAAATCCCCCTAAAATCACTCATACTTATGCCAATATTCCTAAATAAAATTCCTTTACATTTATATATTATTTTACCTAATTTATATTAATTTTACCTAATTAATACCCATTTTCGGAGCCCATTTAAAGCTCATTGGTACTTAGTTTTCTCAATTTAAATGAGAAAACATGGATTTTCTAGGCCTAAGTTCTCCTTAATATTTCTAGGTCCCTTGGAAAATTATTTAAACATGCTTAATATTTTAAGAAAATATTAAGAGAATTTTCTGGGTCGTTACAATCCCCCATACCTCGTGAAAGTTCGTCCTCGAACTTAGAATAACTCCGGGTACTTGCGCCTCATCTCGTCCTCACGCTCCCAGGTAGCTTCTTCGAACCGTTGACTTTGCCATAGGACCTTGACTAAGGGCACTTCCTTACTCCTCAGCTTCTTAATTTCCCTGTCCAAAATCTGGATGGGTCTACTCTCATAGCTTAGGTCCTCTTGCACTTGCACCGTCTGTGGCTCGATCACTTGGTCCATATTTGGGATACACTTTTTCAGCAGGGACACATGGAATACGTTATGGATAGCTGACATCTCTGGAGGCAGCTCCAGCTCATATGCCACCTTACCGACTCTTTTCAGAATCAGGTACGGCCCCACATAGCGCGGACTTAATTTTCCTTTCTTCCCAAATCTGGTCACTCCCTTCATAGGAGCCACTTTGAGAAATACCCAATCTCCAGCATTAAATTCCAGTGGTCTACGTCGGACATCGGCATAACTCTTCTGCCGGCTCTGAGCAGTCTCTATCCATTGTCGAATAGTCTGTATAGCCCGGGTGGCGCTATCGATAACCTCCGTTGTGAGCCCCATTTCCTTCTTTTCACCACCCTCGTACCAACAAATCGGAGACCTACATCTCCTCCCATACAAGGCTTCATAAGGTGCCATTCTGATAGTAGCTTGGTAGCTATTATTGTAAGCGAATTCCGCCAAGCATAGATATCGACACCAACTTCCCTTGAAATCCAGGGCACAAGCTCTCAACATATCTTCCAATATCTGATTCACCCGTTCCGTTTGGCCGTCCGTCTGAGGGTGAAAGGCGGTGCTAAATTGCAATTTAGTGCCGAGAGACTTCTGAACGCATTCCCAAAAATGCGAAGTAAAGCAACCATCCCTATCTGAGATGATGGTCTTGGGAACTCCATGAAGCCTAATTACTTCCTTGACATATAATTGAGCCAGTTGCTCAATCGAGTAAGTCATCTTGATCGCTAAGAAGTGAGCAGACTTTGTCAGCCTGTCCACAATCACCCAAATTGCATCATATCCATTTGTAGTCCTGGGAAGCCCCGAAATAAAATCCATAGAGATGTCTTCCCATTTCCACTCCGGAATTGCTAGTGGCTGCAGAACTCCTCCGGGTCGCTGGTGTTCCGCTTTCACTCACTGGCAAGTCATGCAAGTACTAACATACTGAGCCACATCCCTCTTCATACCGGACCACCAGAACCTCTCTTTCAGATCCTGATACATCTTGGTGGATCCTGGATGCATTGAGTAAGGGGTCTCGTGAGCTTCCGTCAGTATTTTTCTTCGAAGCTCCGAGTCATTAGGGATACATAGACGATCCCTAAGGTATAATACTCCCCCTTTGGCGATATGAAAACCCTCGCCCTTTCCTTCTCGGATCTCCTCTTTTATTTTCTGGAGACTGAGATCACCATTTTGTTTTTCCAATAGGTCCTCACATAGGGCGGGTGATATTGTTATAGTGGAAAGCCGCCCAGAGATGACCTCAACCCCAAAATTCATAATTTCTCGTTCAAGTGGTCGGGATAATCTAGATATGGACATCAAGGTGGCACTTGATTTCCGGCTGAGTGCATCGGCCACCTTGTTCGCCTTCCCTGGGTGATAGAAGATCTCACAGTCATAGTCTTTTACCAACTCAAGCCATTGGCGTTGTCTCATATTCAGGTCCTTCTGAGTGAAGAAATATCGCAGACTCTGGTGGTCTGTATAAATTCGACACTGCGCTCCGTACAGATAATGCCTCCATATCTTAAGAGCGAAGACCACCGCGGCTAATTCCAGATCATTAGTGGGGTAATTCTGTTCATATTCCTTGAGTTACCTAGAGGCATAGGCAATAACTTTTCCATCCTGCATAAGTACAGCCCCAAGTCCAAGTTTGGAGGCATCGCTATACATGTCAAAGTTCTGATTACCTTCCGGAAGGGTAAGGATCGGTGCACTTGTGAGTCTCCTTTTTAGTTCCAAGAAACTCTTTTCACAGTCTTCCGTCCATTCATACTTCTTATCCTTCCGGGTGAGAGCCGTTAAAGGGGCTGCGATCCGTGAGAAATCCTCCACAAATTTCCTATAATAGCCAGCCAACCCCAGAAAACTTCTGATCTCGCTGGCGTTCTTCGGCCGGCTCCAGTTATTCACAGCTTCAACCTTCATCGGATCTACCATAACCCCGTCTTTAGAAATAATATGGCCCAAAAAGCCCACTTTGTCGAGCCAGAACTCGCATTTGGCCCAAAAAGCATGTTAACGTAACGTCGCTCCATCAATACGCGGCCCCGCTCAACGTAGTTCTCATGCGACATCTGGAATTGGAAAAAAAAATTGACATAGTTAGTACCCTAAGCCAGTACCAAAACCATTTCTTTTTTTTTCAATTCGCAAACATACACCGAGAAAACACACGCAAATCCATTTCTTCTACCCTAGTGTTTAAAATATATAACTACTTTCCTACCCTTAATTTCTAAGTATTTAATTCCTAAAATAAGATAAAGTATCATTCATCGTTACTTATCTTAAAGTACTTTTTCATCTTCCTATCGTTCTTACTTGCATATCTTAAACTATAAAGCATCCTAAAAGTGCTTACTATCATAAAACATGCATAGGGGTAATTACTTGGAAGCTGCAGGAAGAGGGCTTGATGTGTGTGTAGTGAGATGGTTACTGCTCTGATACCAACCTGTAACGCCCGCTTTTTTTTCCTAAGCGGCGTTACGTTAACATGCTTAGGGCATGTAGACATCATAAGGCAGCGGAATAACTTAACTTATACATGCCCTGTTACCATTCTTAACTTATGGACATGGGAACCTTAGCATATTAACTTTGAACTTAAGCATCCTATCATGTCTCACATAACATCATATCATAAGGTTCCATAAGTCATTATTCAAACACATAAGTAAACATATAGTTCCTGGGCCAAGTCACTACGTCACACATGCGTTCTTGCCCTCCTGCTGCTTCCTTCATTATCCCCTTGAATGATCTGCGGTATAAGGAAATAGACTATAAGCACACAGGCTTAGTAAGACTCTTTCCTACTCACAAAACCATCCATCATTCATCATCTCATAATGAGCACATAAAACATTAACATACTTGGTGCTCTACTTAGAACATAACATCTTGCATCACTTATCGTATACATAGCATGGCATGAACATAAACATAGTAACATTCTAAGCATGGCATGATACATGGCATAACATAAACATCATAGACATTCTAAGCATGACATAATTCATTCATTCTCATGGCACAATTCATAAACATAGTGAACATTCTAAGCATGACATAATTCATGGCATATCGTAAACATAGTGACCATTCTAAGCATGGCATAATTCATGCATGAATCATAAACATAGTGAACATTCTAAGCATGACATAAATTATACAAATCATAAACATAGTGAACATTCTAAAAAAAATATGAAAAAAAAAAAAAAAATCATAAAAATAGTGAACATTCTAAGCATGGCATAATTCATGGCATATCGTAAACATAGTGAACATTCTAAGCATGGCATAATTCATGGCATAAATCATAAACATAGTGAACATTCTAAGCATGGCATAATTCATGGCATATCGTAAACATAGTGAACATTCTAAGCATGACATAATTCATTCATTCTCATGCATACTTCTTAACATGAAACGTAAGCATAAAATCTTATCAACATAGCATAATGCATAACATGAATGGATGCATGAGTGGAATGCATATACATAAGGATGCTTAACTTTTAAAACATACTTTTCATTGCTTAAACATAATCATCATAACATCATTTGGGGTCCCCGGCTTGTACCACATACATACATCATTGCGCGCATCCCTAGCAAGTCCAAGGTCGCGAGCCCCAACCTACTAGGGTAAGGACAGCATAGTCGGTAGTCCCCGAACCGAGGCGTTCTTAAGGTGCCCATCCCTGTTGCACAGCTCCGGTAGTGCCAGAACCGTGGACAGCTACGGTAGTCCAAAACCGGGGCGTTCTTAAGGTGCCCATCCCTTGGACCCATACTTCGGTCCGGTACAAGCCCATACATAAAGTAAAATACTTTTCATGCTTCATCATTCATATGGCATTCATGGCATCTTTAACATAGCATAACTTGTTACGGCTCGGCCCGTCTACCGGCCCATTTACCGGTCCTCACGACCGTCGTACCGTCGACCATCGACCGTGCCGTCTTAGCATATTTATGCCTTAAAGACATAAGCATCATTTTCATTCATCATCATTCATAGCATATTCATTCATTCATCATACTTAACATCATCATTATGCCTTAAAGGCATGAACCTTAACTTCATTCTTCACCTTCATTTTTTAGACATGGCATCATTTTCATTCTTAACATGGCATCATTTTCATTCATAAACATGCATCATTTTTATTCTTAAACATAAACATAACATACTTAACATGGCATCATTTTCATTCTTAAACATGGCATCATCCTCATTCTTAAACATAAACATAACATACTTAACATAGCATCATTCATATCATGAACCTAACATATCATAGCATCATTTTTATCGTGATCATAACCCTATCATTCTTATCATGGCATCATTCATATCCTGAACATATATTTATCATACTTATCATGGAAACACATAAACATATACTTGAAGTTAAAGGCTCAACCCTAACCCTTGGGCCCTTGAGGTTGGCCGAAACATATGGGGTCTCTAGGGTAATCCAAAAATTCCCAGAATTTATACTTAACCTCCACACATCATAAGGGAACATAAATTAACATTATCAAGATTTTTGGATTAATTATAGACCTTTAAATCATCGTGACCGAAACCCTTAAACTTAGGGTTCTTAGTTTTGTTTCTTTCATGTTGGCCGAAACCCTAGTGTGTCCTAGGGTACTCCAAAAATTCCCAAAAATTATACTTAACCTCTACAAATCATAAGCGAACATTAAATAACATTATCATGATTTTTAGCATAATTATAGACCTGTAAATCATGGTGGCCGAAACCCTTAAACTTAGGGTTCTTAGTTTTGTTTCTTTCATGTTGGCCGAAACCCTAGGGTGTCCTAGGGTACTCCAAAAATTCCCAAAAATTATACTTAACCTCTACACATCATAAGGGAACATTAAATACATTATCATGATTTTTAGCTTAATTATAGACATGTAAATCATGGTGGCCGAAACCCTTAAACATGAGGGTTCTTAGTTTTGTTTCTTTCATGTTGGCCGAAACCCTAGGGTGTCCTAGGGTACTCCAAAAATTCCCAAAAATTATACTTAACCTCTACACATCATAAGGGAACATTAAATAACATTATCATGATTTTTAGCATAATTATAGACCTGTAAATCATGGTGGCCGAAACCCTTAAATATGAGGGTCTCGGTTTTCTTTCCTTTCAACATCCAATTCGAAAACCAACCACTATATATCATACTAAAAATCATAAAAATCATAGGGAACTATTATAACATAGGTGAGGGAGTCTTACCTTGGGTTTCATGATTTTTCGAACCTTGGAAGAGAAGAAAATGGTAAGATCTTTGGACCCTTGAACACCCTTGTCCTTGTATCCTTGGAAGAGACTTTAGATCTAGGAGATGGAACCTTGGAGGAAGCTTTTCCAAGGGGAAAACCCTCTAGGAGTGGTCGGCTAGAATGAGGGAGGAAGAGAGGAGGAAATGCAATTGAAAGAAGAGAGAATGAAACTCCCAAACCCCCCTATTTATCATCCATTAAAGAGGTAAATGAAGAGTCTCTCCATGACTCTTCATCTTCTTCTTAATCTTAACTTATATCCATTTCATTTCCTCATAGAAATCCCTTGTTAGGTGAGTTGGTTAAGGCTTACATGGTTGTACAAGAGGTCCAAGGTTCAATCCTTGGCTCATGCACCTTTATTTTTATTTTATTTTTATTTCATTTATTTTATTATTTTTATTTCCTAAATTCCGAAAATCCCCCTAAAATCACCCATACTTATGCCAATATTCCTAAATAAAATTCTTTTATATTTATATTAATTTTACCTAATTTATATTAATTTTACCTAATTAATACCCATTTTCGGAGTCCATTTAAAGCTCATTGGTACTTAGTTTTCTCAATTTAAATGAGAAAACATGGATTTTCTAGGCCTAAGTTCTCCTTAATATTTCTAGGTCCCTTGGAAAATTATTTAAACATGCTTAATATTTTAAGAAAATATTAAGAGAATTTTCTGGGTCGTTACAACCAGAGAACTGCAAGGATGAAGAACTTGATGAATCTAAATTCTGGAACTGGTTGCGTGAAGCTACAGTTTGAAACAGAAAAAAAAACAACAAACAACAATAGGGTGGATGAAGAAAACAGTGAGTTTAGAGTTGAGTTATCAAGTGAATATTGAGGGAAGGAAGAGTTTTGATACCTAAAGGTTTTAAAGAACTTGGAGCATTGAATCTGGCGCAAGTGGACGAATTTGACAACCCATAATCAGGGGAAAAAAAAGCTGCTGAAAGTTCAGTTACGAAAAGAAAAAAAAAGAAGCTGGAATTTTGGGAACTAAAAGGAAAACATTGGGAAGAAATCCATGTGCCAAGTTTTGGATATAATTCTGGTCAGCAAGTTTCCAACTAAATAAGACTTAGCTGCCAAAACAAGCAAGAAATCAGCAGCTGATCATTCAAAAAAATGATGAGAGAAGAGAAAGAAGCAAAAATGGCACGCAATAGCACAATTGGCACATTGAGATCAGTAGGGTTTTCTTCATCCAAATCAAAGAAATTATTTAAGTTTGACTCCATCACACTTTTGCATATCACTAGAGGACTGTCAAGAGGGCAAGGCGCATTGGAAACATTTTTTAGCCAGCAAGTCTTCCACTTTATCAATTTTTCCCTTTCCTTGATTTTTACTCCATTTCTTACCATTTTCCATGTTTTTATTTGTTTTTGTAGATGTTGATCTTAATCATGAATAATGGTGGAGAGTAGACAATAAGCAAGCCTATGGTAGTGCAAGAAGCATGTGTGTTTGAGTGAGCTCTACTTCCATCATCAACTTAGAACTTAAGGAGAGAGCCACCAAAATTTTCCTTGAAAGGCTAGTGAGTTAAATTCATCTCAATGAATCATGATGGATGAAAAGGCTAAGTTGTTGATTTAAGGACAAGATACTAATCCATAGAGCTTAGATTTATGAGAATTGACGACCCTAGGTAATTTCTTTTCAATTGCTTCTAATTATGCTTAAGAAAGCCTAAGGGATACATATTTAGTAGTTTCGCGAGACGCTCAAGCATAAGTGTGGGGGAGTTGATAAGTACCATTTTGTTGATTATTTTAATTGCTTAAATCCATGTTTGACCCATGTTTTACTTGCTTAATTGTGATTTTACCCTAGGTTTTAGGATTTCTTCTTATTTTGGACTTAATTGCAAATTTGCACATTTTTGGATTATTTGGCCACTAATTTTCTGATATATTTTTGAAGGCATGAAAGGATCCTGGACCTAGGGCATACTGGGTCAAACTTGAGTCGGAAGTGGACCCGGATCGAGTTATCAAGTTTCGGATTAATCCGGGCCGTCCGATTCAAAAGCGGCTAGATCTGAGCCATCCGGGACCATCTGAAGCAATCCGAGCTAGGGTTAGGGTTGATCAAGCACTCTGATCAAGATCTGAAGGTTTCATCCAAATCAGAGCTCAATCAACCGTTGGATCAAGCTCGGAGGGTTCTAGATCATCCATTCAAAGATTAGGTTGATCTGGACCATCCGTTGCACATCTGGAGGATCCGAGCTACCCCGAGGTAGATCCTAACCCCTGATCAACATCCTAAAAGTTTGGCTCAAATCAGAGCAAGATCAGCCGTTGGATTCATCCAATTCAATCTGGACCGTCCAATTCCAAATACTTAAGCAAATTTTCCCCGCAGCTCACCCTCATCTCGTCTTCGCCGCAACAGTAGCTTCCTTCGGTTTTTCATCGTGTTCTTCAAGTTTTTCATCCATCCGAAGGCGTGATCACTCAATCCTTCACTAGAGCAAGAGCTAGGTCAGTGAAGAGAGTTCTCTGTGAGGTTTTCAGATTGGATTTTGCTCAATAGCAGGGTTGCGTGAGGTTTCAGCAGCTCTGTTATCCGATTTCAGCGAGCTCAGTTGTGCACCATCGCCATTGCATCCAAGCTATCCAGAGGGGTTCCCTGGAAGGTTTGGATCATTCCCAAATCCCAATCGCAAGCCACCACAGCGAGTTTGAAGAAGTTGGAAGCAGTTTTCGGCTTGAGCAGGGTCTGAATTGATTCGGTAGCAGAGACAGTTCTTCCACTGATTTGTTGAGCTTGCGGGTCCGAGGTTCTCCCTTGATTGACGACCAAGGAGCTCTTGAGTTGGAGAAGGGTTGAGGAGTAGTTTAGCTAGCTAATTTTCAGTATCTTTAGCTGTAATTTTCAATTCCTGCATTGTTCTGTTCTGAATATTTGTATCAGCTACCTTAGTTTAAGTTTTGAATTGTGTTTGGTTTCGATTGCGTTTAATTCTGCAAGTTTGATAGTTAGGGAATGTGTTTAGTGGATAGTTGCTTTTAATTGTAGTTTAATTCCAGCTTAACCCTTGCGTATCAATTGTGTCCCTGTTTTTCAGCTTGCGTATCCATCATTTCTGCAGTTCAGTTCTTTCTGCGATTTCAGTCAGTTTATTCAGAGTTTTGTGTCAATTGTAGGCGAGTTCTACTCTAGTCTTGTTGATCCTCAGAATGACGAATTGATTTCAGATCATTTGTTTGTTTTGAGTCCAAGTTATGAGCTGAATTTCAGAAATTCTTTATATTTCTGCATATGTACTTGTTTCTCGGTTTGTGTCTTAAGTGAGCTATTTGTGTCTGGCTTTCTTGATCCATTCCTGCAATTACTTTATTGCTAGCTTTGATTTCCATATTGAGTAGCAATCAGTGTCATTTCGAAGTTTAGCCACAGCTTTGGTACTTAGTGTCCATCTTGGCACATAAGTTCTTCCTTGGTATCAAGTTTTGATCAACTTTTCACCTTGTATCAAGAGAAGTGTTGGTATTATTTGGTACCAAGTTAGATGCAGTTTTTAGTGAGTTTTTATGTCTGAAATTAGTTAGGTTTGCATTCATCCAATTCTGAATTTTGTTTACATTGGTTTGCTTCCCAAAATCATAGCTAGTTTGAGTTAAATTGCTTATAGTTAATTTCTAAATTTCATAGTGAGTAATTGTGCTAAGTTGTTGTTTCCGAAAACTTCCATCACAGCCTCTATTTTCTTGCATTAGTATTTATTGTGAATTTGAATTTAAGTTTGCTTTTCCAAACTTTAGTTAAATCCTCTAGCTTGATTCGGTTTCCATTGGTTGAATTATTACTTGCCATCACATTGTTTGATTCATTAGTTTGGTTTCCTCCATTTTGATTGCCATTTCATTTTGAATTGAAAACAAAACCCAGATTTTATTTGAAACCCAAAAATATAAACGACACATAAACACGAGCTCGAATCACACAACATCAACTAGTCCCGAGGAAAAATACGACCTGTGGCCCCTTTACTACGCTTTTATTCTTTGATTGCAAAAAGGGTTTCCAGCACATATAAATATCTAAATTCTGATGGACCCACACATTTCGTGACAACACCTAGCTATTCCGGGTCCATTAGTGACACATGTCATTGCATCATGTACATGTGATGTATTGTGCATTTTCTTGTACTTGCTACATTTCATTACTATATAAGTTTGACATGCACATACAGGAGACATGTACACTTTAGATTGTGTATCGTACTTGTTATATAGGGGTTGATTGCACCTCCCCATAGGATTAATGGACTCTGGTGTGTATATATATGTTTCAACATTTATGTTATGCATATTCTTATCCTCCTACGAGACTGTATCCTGCTGTTTCCTTATAGCTTGTATAGCTATTATAATGTCATGCATATCTATCTCTATACCCACAGAGTCCGTTTGGACTCACCACCGTTTACCATATTTTTATTTTCAGGTTAATGTTTGCCAGAGGAGCCCAGTTGCCAGTCCCATGCCTTTGACGACTTTTATTTTTAATTTTCCTCTTTATTTACGGATATTAGCATGTTATATTCCATATTTATATTAGTTTGCGTCGTGGGCTTGTATTTGTGTGGTGTTATGCATGGATTGCACTTTTGAGTCCTTTGTTGGGCTTTATGCGATGTAGTTGTTGTGCGCCTGTCGAGATGTCAACTCAGGTAAGTCTTTATCTGATTTATGCTATGAATGCATTTTATTTTATGTTCTCAAGATGAGATTCGCCGTGTTATATTTATTTGTGGTCATGAAGGCCATATTATGATTGTATGTATATATTAATGCTTCATATTGTCTGTCATACAAGGGAGATGCTGCCCGATTTAATATTGGGCCAGCGACTCCTCTCTCAGGGGTGTGACATACATATCCTGAATTAGTTCAATATATGTTACGCTAATGTCTCTTTTTTCTAAAATTCTCCATATTATTTCTATTCGGACCCTATCATAAGTTTTTTCTAAATCAATGAATACCATGTGTAGATCCTTCTTATGCTTCCGATACTTTTTAATTAATTATCTAAGAAGATATATAGCTTCTATTGTCGACCTTCCAAACATGAATCCAAATTGATTTTCAGTCTTAGTGGTCTCCTTCCTTAATCTTTTTTCTATTACTCTTTCCCAAAATTTCATAGTATGACTCATTAGTTTAATTCGTCTACAATTTGTACAATTTTGTATGTCTCCTTTGTTCTTATATAAGGGAACTAGAGTACTTATTCTTCATTGATTAATTTTTTTTTTTTTAATATCATATTAAATAATTTTGTAAGTCATTCAATACCTTATTTCCCTAAGCATATTCACCCTCTATTAGGATATCATCTGGTCCTACTGCTTTTCCATTTTGCATCCATTTCAAAGCTTATTCTTCTTCTGAAGTTTAAATTCTACGATAAAAATTAAAATTTCTATACTTATTTAAACTATTTAAATTGCATAAGTTAAGCTTATCCCCTAAACCTTCATTAAAAGTTGATGAAAGTAAATCCTACATCGCTCTTTTATTTTACTATCATTTACTAGTACTCTATTACATTCATTTTTAATATATATTATTTGGCTAAGATCTCTTATTTTCCTCTCTCTCGCTTTAGCTATTTTATAAATGTCTCTTTCCTTTTTTTTGTATCTAAGTTTCGATATAATCATTCAAAAGTTTTATTTTTTGCTTTATTCACTCACAACAAAAAAATAGGATTTAGCGACGACCGTAATCCGTCGCTAAACGCAAATAGCGACGGATTAGTGATGGAAATAACGTCGTCGACTACAACACCATCGTAGTCAAGGACTGTGACAAAATATTTTGTATCCGTCGCTAATATTGACGTAACGTAAATGACCCGTCGCAAATATATAGCGACGATAAATAAAATGATCCGTCACTTTTTGCAACGGATACAAACTATTCCGTCGCTAACTAACGAAATCCAAATGCCATTATATGACATTATAGCGATGGATTCCGTCGCTATATTATTCGTCACTATCAGCGACAGATAATTGGCCTATCCATCGTTAATACCCAAGCAACATTACCATTGTTGGCATAGATAGCGACGGAAGATCAATGATCCATTGCCAACAAAGATAGATATTTACTATATTCGTCGCTAATAATGATGGAATAGTTAATTATCAGTCGCTAATAGCGACGAATATGAAAAAGTTCATCTCTAATTACGATAGTTTTTCCAGCACAGCTTCTCTAGTTTTTTTACTTCCCATGTTTCCATTCAATACAACGTATAATCAATCATAAACAAAGCAAAACAACATATCCAAATCCATATTCAAAGTAATACAACATACAATCCAACGCATACAAAGCAATAAAACCTTAAACTGTATAAAATTCACACAAAATGATAATGTTTATCCAACTCCATATCCAAATTAAAGCAACACATACAAAGTTTTTTTGGATCAAAATTTAACATATCCAAAAAGCAGTAGTCAATACATACATGAAGAAAGAGTCTAGTAGAAGACAACTATATCAAAATAGATCAAAAAGAACATCATTCCTGCATAAAAAAAAGATAAACGATATAAATAAAAGTGAAATACAACTATAAGGCAATTTAAGAAAAAACATAACTAGTTATCGTAATTAATATATAAAATCTAAATAATATTTAATGGTATATAAAATATGCAAATATACATACCTTTCAACCAAACGAATGTCTGAATTCGACTCTCAAAATGTATAATCTGTAAATGAAAATGAAAAAATTGTTGGGGCAATCTATGGTCCGGAGTGACCATGTTTTTTGATGTTTGTGCAAAGGGTTTAAGTTAGGTTCACCCTTGCATTTGATATGTGTATTTGAGTGTGTAGGTTTGCAGGATACACATGGACTTAGATGGACGGCTCCGGGTCCGATGAAGGATGGTGTGAGGAGACAAGTCGTGGGCTTGGATGCATCCAAGGGACCGTGGACAAAGCAGGGACGATAAGCCGAGGGAAGCGGACTTCGAGGCATACGCGAAGGATGGCATGGGAGATAGGTCGTGGGCTTGCATGCATCCGAGGGACGAGAGCCAAAGTCGAAGAGGGCTTGAAGGCAATAGGTCGAGGCTACTAAATGGAGAGTCAACTGAGTCATGAGGGGTCGAGTGCTGAGGGAATTATACTCGGGAAGGAAATCCTAGGGTTCGAGTGTTGAGAGAAATATACTCGGGAAGGGAAACCTTAGGTTTGGAAATAGACCAGTCGACTGATCCAGGATCAGTCGACTGATGAAGTCCACAGAAGGATCAGTCGACTGATGACAACTGAAATTCGAATGTTGGGCTATAACGTTCGAATCCTAGTGGCACCAATCGACTAATGCTTGACCAGTCGACTGGTAACGGTCTTCTCAGCAAAAAGCTCTATTTAAGAGAGCTCGTTTTAGCTGAGAGTTCTTGACGAAATTGACTTTGGTTAAAGGCCAATTAGTAGTCTAAGAGCTCAGGAAGGTGTTGCGGGTTGTCGTGAGGTTTCTCCGCCCACAAGGAGCTACACGAGCTAGCCGGAGGTCTTCCGGGGAGTCATCCACCAACGGATCAGGATCGTCCACCTTACGGGCAGCCGTGGAGTAGGAGCTTCATCTCCGAACCACGTAAATTGGTTTGTCTTCTTAGTTGTTAGGTTTAGTTTAATTGTATTTCTGCTTGTGCACTAACAACGTGTAGGAAGAAAATCGAAAAGTTGCTATTCACCCCCCCCTCTAGCAAATGACAAGGTCACAACAAGTGGTATCAGAGCCAGGTTCGCTCATCTACGGACTAACCGCTAGGAGACCAAAAAGCTAGAGGAAGATGGACTCGAAAGGTCCGCTAGGATGGGATATTCGGATTCCGCCTCTATGCGATCGAGATGACTTCGACTATTGGAGGAAGCGATTGGAGACGTGGTTCCAAATGGATTAGGATCATTGGACCGCATTGGAAGTTCCATTTGAAGCTCCAACGGACAAGAAGGGAAAATGCCTTCGACCTCGGTATTGGACCAAGGATCAAACAGAGGAAGCGGAGGCGGATAAAGAGGTAACTAGAATTGTATTAAATTTATTACCTCCATATATCGTGTCAAATGTAGGAGAATACAAGAATGCATATGAGCTATGGAGAAAGGTAATAGCTCTATATGAAAATTCGACACAGGAAAAGGGGTCATCGGTCCAAGAGAAGGAAAAGGACCAATAGGAAGGTGAATCAAGTTCAACATCTGAAGAGGAGGAGAGAGTTGAATCATCCACATCCTCAGGTGAGGAAGAAATAGAAGAAGTCTCCACTTCAAGGATTGAGGGGGAAGAGAGCCCACCCTCAATACCGGATCAAGAAGAATCTTCCACCTCCATCAAAGCAAAGTCAAAGGATCGCATAATTTGCTTTGGATGCAGTCAAAAGGGACACTACAAGGACAAGTGTCCATTGGGTTAAAAAAAGGAGGTAAACCCTAAACTCAATTCAAATAGTTTAAAAACTAACATGAGTTGTAGTGATGGAGCAAAGAAAGATAAGAAGCATATAATTTGCTTCACGTGTGGTGAGCATGGACACTACCACACCAAGTGCCCAAAGAAAGCAGAAATCAAGAAATTGGCGCACTTGAAGAAATTGAAAAAGAAGAGGAGCTCAAGTCAAGGGGGAGCTTCAAAGGTAAAAGGGTAGGTAATCTCTTATTTACAATTAAATCCAATTTCCAATTCTTATATGCTTGTTAAGAATAATCATGGATTTAGGTATGATGATAGGAATAGGGTTAACAAGGTAGATAATTCTAGGAAATCATTACCCAAAGCTAGACCAAGAAAGACCCAAACTACCATGTCTAAGGGAAGGAAGGTGGTTAATGATCAAGGCACAAATCCCAAGAAGGGGAGACATGTACCTAGGAAAGTGGGTAGGTCTAGGAATGTCCAAGGTGGTGGACATGTTGACCCTAGGGTTAGAGCTCTAAAGTTAGAAAATCAAGTCTTGAGGGCAAGACTTCGAGAAATGGAGAAAACCTTAGATAGATTCACTATTGGATCTAAGGGTTTAGGTATGGGATTGGGTAGTCAAAAACCCAAGAATGATAGGTCGGGTCTGGGATACCGATCTAAGTTCTCCGATGCCAATGAAAGAAATATGCTAGGGTAGCATATAACTATGGCAAGAAGGGGAAGTCCAAAACTGGCAAGGGAATGTCATGTAAAAGCAAGAAGAAATTCTTAACTAAGGACAAGGGGTCCAAAGTTAAGAAAGTTAAGGTTGTAGGACAAGAGTCTCCGGAGGTTCACCGGTGTGGCCTAGTGTTTGTAGAGTCACCTAGGGAGGTGACTAAGGCTAAGAGCTCAAGGGGGAGCTCTAGAAGCCAAGTTGGGACCCATGATTTATGGATCTCGGGAGGATTTCTCCCGGAAGTCTAGATGGGTCATGAAGTGTGCCAAAGGAGTTGGAGACGGATTTGAGTCTCAATCCTAGGGATTTGGCACATTGGGAGTGAGTCTCATGTGTGACAATATGACATTGGGGTCATATTGCATGAAAGTTGATTTTTGATGTATAGATGTCACGTAAATCAATGCTGGGATGCATTGTGGTTTGGTATGTGAAGATACATCAAGAGGAGGACAAAACTAGGACTTTAGGTCAAGGTTCAATTAAACCATTTAGATAATTTTGAATTTTGTATCAATCTTGGGATTAGTGATAGATACATTTTTAAATGTATTTTTTCCAAGTAGATACGGGTACCACAAACCTCTCCACAAAATTTAAGAATTTTTGAAGAATTGTGGAATTTCTGGTGCATTTCTGAAAGTACCTCAGAAATGCTGAAATGGCTGAAACCAAGGTATTAGTCGACTGCCCCATGGGGCAGTCGACTGATCTTTCTGTGGGATTGCAATTCGAAGGCACCAGTCGACTAGTAACTGTCTCAGTCGACTGGTCCTTCTGGTTTCTAATTTTTGGGAGATTTTTCAGAAAAAGAAGGTGTCCTTCATTGATACCAAGGGGTAATATTGCTTGGGGCAATCCTTTTGATGTGTGGCAAAGGGGGAGAAGTGTTGGGTTTAAGTAGGAAACCAAACACACCTTTGCAAGAAATCCTAGGTCAAGGGGGAGCTTTGGTAAAGGGGGAGCATTGTTGCTCATGTGGTGGCGTAAGGGGAATCTTGGAGAGGTTCTTAGAAATCCTTTATAAGTCCAATATATGGGGAGCCTTGGAGAGGTTCTTAAAAAACCCGGGTTGGTAAAAATCCTAATTCTTGGGAAGGTTAGGAGTGGGGATGCCTTGTGATAGGATCTATGCATGTTTGCATACGCATTGGCGATATAAGTCCAAGGTGAAGCCTTGGCAATGTAAGTCCAAATGGTTATTAGCATTGTATTTGCTATTTATTTTCCCTAACTTAAACATATTGCCAAACATCAAAAAGGGAGAGATTATTGGGGAAATTTATGGTCCGGAGTGACCATGTGTTTTGATGTTTAGACAAAGGATTTAAGTTAGGTTCACCCTTGTATTTGATATGTGTATTTAAGTGTGCAGGTTTGCAGGATACACATGGACTAGTTGGACGGCTCCGGGTCCGGTGAAGGATGGTGTGAGGAGACAAGCAGTGGGCTTAGATGCATCCGAGGGACCGTGGACAAAGCAGGGATGATGAGCCGAGGGAAGCGGACTTCGAGGCATACGCGAAGGATGGCATGGGTGGCAGGCCGTGGGCTTGCATGCATCCGAGGGACGAGAGCCAAAGTCGAAGAGGGCTTGAAGGCAATAAGTCGAGGCTGCTGAATGGAGAGTCAACTAAGTCGTGAGGGGTCGAGTGTTGAGGGAATTGTACTCGGGAAGAAAATCCTAGGGTTCGAGTGCTGAAGAAATGTACTCGGGAAGGAAAATCTTAGGTTTGGAAGTAGACCAGTTGATTGATCCTGGATTAGTCGACTGATGGCAGCTGAAATTCGAACGTTGGGTTGTAACGTTCAAATCCTAGTGGCACCAGTCAACTGATGCTTGACCAGTCGACTGGTAACAGTCTTCTCAGCATAAAGCTCTATTTAAGAGAGCTTGTTTTGGCTGAAAGTTCTTGACGAAATTGGCTTTGGTTAGAGGTCAATTAGTAGTCTAAGAGCTCATGAAGGTGTTGCGGGTTGTGGCGAGGTTTCTCCACCCACAATGAGCTACACGAGCTAGCCGGAGGTCTTCCGGGGAGTCATCCACCGATGGATCGAGATTGTCCACCTTACGGACAGTCGTGGAATAGGAGCTTCATCTCCGAACCACGTAAATTGGTTTGTCTTCTTAGTTGTTGGGTTTAGTTTAATTGTATTTCCGCTTGCACACTAACAACGTGTAGGAAGAAAATCGAAAAGTTGTTATTCATCCCCCTCTAGCAAACGACAAGGTTACAACAAAAATATGATATATTTAGTGATGCATATAATAACAAACTAGATACTATAATAATTTGATTTACTAAATGCAGAGAAAAAATACAATATACCACAAAAATGTCTTTACTCATCAGGAGTATTCATAGGATCTTGCGTTTCCTAAGACTCCAAACGATAAGGAGCGAACATCTGTGACATTGGCGATAGTGTTGTTGTAAAATCTTGCATGTGACACACTAACGCATTAGTGTGTGCCTGGCGGACCCGCAGTTCCCTTATCTCAGCATCCCTCTCTGCGTCCCTCTCGGCTCACGTTGTCTCCATTGACATGAGTTGAGTCCACAGAGCATCATTCTCCTCCCACAATTGACGTACCTCACTAGAGAAGGAGGAGGAGGAACTTGGATGTCCCCTAACCCTTGGAGCTCTCATCTGATCATATGTAACTTTTGCTGAGAGCCTAGGCCATATAGAGCGGTCTTCCTCCTTCCACCGACGATATCATAGTAAATGTCATTCACCTGGTCAGTGGCAAGTGGTTGTGAACCCTCCCCCTCTACAACAGAATGAGATGTCTGTGCAACTCTAGTGTTCATTACTTCCTGTAGAAAAAAGAATTAAATTAATCTTTATAGAATGTCAAAATAAATATACTAATGTTAATATACTTATATTAATTACTAAGGAGCGTCCATCGATAAATGACCCATCTTTCTTCTTATGGGTTTTGTTAAACCTGTATACAAAAAATAGTGTTCAAAAATATCCAAAAAAACATGTATGAAAGTTTATTATTGTTGAGCCAATCCCGATGGTTCGGAGTGACCATGTATTTTGATGTTTGGGCAAAAAGTTTAAGTTAGGTTCACCCTTGTATTTGATATATGTATTTGAGTGTGCAAGTTCTGCAGGATACACATACACTCAGCTAGATGACTTCGGGTGTAACACCCCACTAAAATTCCCTTCAATATTATCTCTAATATTGAGTACTATTCATGAATGATAGTTAGAGTTGTGGGAATTTTAGTGTAAGTGTTAATAGGCCTTATATGGGCCCTAAATGGTGGAAATTCCTAATGGGTCTTAAATAACACTTCATTAGTTATCCTAATGGGCCCCATGAGGATAAAAGAAATAACACATCATGTAATGGGTCTTACTTTAGATGGGCTTGCAAAAGAATAATAATAAAAAAAAATGTAATGATGTAGGTGCCAAGGATTGAACCTTGGACCTTAGAGATGTTGTAAGCCTTAAGAATGTATATGTAACCAATTCACCTAGCAAGGGAGTGTTATTAGGAGGATAAAGGGAATTATAGATAGGTGTAAGGATAAGGGAATTGAAGAGTCACCATGAGAGGAGGCACCATGCCCTTTCACATGCCCCCTTCACTTAATATAAAAAGGAGGGATGAGAAGTGAAGAGGTAACTTGGCACTTAAGTTACTTTTCTCTTCTTCTCTTCCACCAAGGCCCTTCCTCTCCCCTCTCTTCTTCCTTCTTGGCCGAAATTCCAAAGGGGTTTTCCTCTTGGAAAACTTCACAAGAGGTCTCCCTCTTGAAGATCCAAGTTCTTCTACAAGGCTACAAGGGCAAGGAGTACTCTAAAGTCAAGAAGGTTTCCTTTTGTTTCTCTATTTGAGGTTTATAACCGAGACAACAAGGGTAAGACTCCCCTCACCTGCAACATAATAGTTATATATGTTTTTGATTCATGTTCTTGTATGTTTTTGGCGATGTGTTGCAAAAATCGTGAAGGTTTCCCTATAGGCAAGTTTCGGCCAACATGAGATTTAGGGCTTAGGTTTGTGTTTGATGCTATCTAATGACTCCAATGTTTTCTTGATGTTAAGTTATGAATTATGATGAAAAAAAAGATGAAGCAAAAGACCCTTAAAGGTTTAGGCCAAGGCTCTCATGAAGCCATAGACTCTTTGGCCACAAGAAGATGTTTGGGTTCTTTTGACTAGCTAATATTTTAATTCCTTGTTAATGGTTGTTTGAGGGTTTTATATATATTTTTAGGTCATATTTCCCCTCTGAACACGTGGGGTTAATACCCTAAATAAGGGCCAAAAAGAAAGAAAAATAAGAGTTAAAGATGTCATGTTACTTATTAGTGCTTCCTAGTGTTAGAATGTGTACTATATGTATGTTGTATGAACCAATTGCTCTTGATTTTATCATTTTCATGTTGATATTAACCTTAGGAGTTTCTGATCAGTTTCTTAAATTAGGTTTTAGGATGGGTTAAGGTCACTACCTCATTTGATAATGCCCTTTTGTAGTAGGATACTCAATGTATGCATGTTGTATGAGTTGTCTGATGTTGTGTTGTGTTTTTATGCCATGATAACCCTATCTAAATGTTTTGATCAGTAGAATATATGTAAATTAAGGTTGAATTAAAGGTATCCATGCTGCATTATGCCATGATAAATAAGGGCAAAAAGAAAGAGAAAGAAAAGTTAAAGATGCCATGTTACTTACTAATGCTTCCTAGTGTTAGAATATGTATTATATGTATGTTGTATGAACCAATTGCTCTTGTTTTTGTCATTTTCATGTTGGTATGAACCTTCGAAGTTTATGATCTGTACCTTAAATTGGGTATTAAGATGGGTTAAGGTCACTACCTCACTTGATGATGTCTCTTGGTACTAGGATATTCAATGTATGCATGTTGTATGAGTTGTGTGATGTTGGGTTGTGTTTTTATGCCATGATAACCCTATCTAAATGTTTTGACCAGTAGAGTATATGTTGAATTAGGGCTGAACTAAAAGTATCCATGTTTCATTATGCCATGATAGATGAAAAGAAAAAAATTGAACAAGTTCCCTAGGTGTATTATTCTTAGTCTTAAATTGAACATTATGTGTTTTATGAATCATGAATGATAAGTTGGCATGTTATGAATTTCCTTACCATGAAATTATGTTTTCTCCATGTCATGTTCATGCTTGAAAGTTATGATGATATTTATGCTTTGAATGTATTCCCATGACATGTATGACATTATGAATAAAAGAATGTCTAAAGAGCAATTTCTAAGAAAAGAAAAGAAATGATGAACGCTATGCTAAAGAGAAATTGCTATGGAAAGGAAAGGAATCATGTATGCTATTTTACTTTATGTATTGGCTTGTACCTGATCTTGAAAAAGGTCCAAGGGATGGGCACCTTAAGAACGCCCCGGTTCTGGACTACCGTAGCTATCCCTAGGCACCAAGGTTGCCTAGTACCTTAGTAGGTCGGGATTAGCTACCTCGTACTCTACTAAGAAATGCGCGTAAATGATGAATGGGTACAAGCCAGGGATCCCAATGATGATGATATGTTGATATTCAAGTATTATATTATATATAATTTCAAAAGAGCATCCTTAATGTTTATGCACATGTTTATGTTTAATGATATTGCATATGCTATGTTTAATGTTTATGCACATGTTTATGTTTAATGGTATTACATATACTATGTTTAATGTTTATGACATGTTTATGTTTAATGATATTGCATATGCTATGTTTAATATTTATGGACATGTTTATGTTTAATGATATTGCATATGCTATGTTTAATGTTTATGTACATGGTTATGTTTAATGATATTGCATATGTTATCTTTAATGTTTATGCACATGTTTATGTTTAATGATATTGCATATGCTATGGTTAATGTTTATGTACATGTTTATGTTTAATGATATTGCATATGCTATGTCTAATGTTTATGCACATGATTATGTTTTAAAGATTATGCAAATGTTAAATGCTTTAAGTACTTACTCATGTCATATGTCCTTAATAACGACTCACATGCTTATGTTTTAAGTGTTTATGCTTATGTGCTTTAGATGCTTTAAGTATTTATTCATGTTATATGTTTATGTCAAATGATGTAGATTTCTACTTATATGTGATGTACGGATTTTGTGAGTAAGCAAAGAGCTTACTAAGCATTTTATGCTTATAGTCTACCTTCTTATGTTGCAGATCAAACTAAAGGTTTCTAAAGAAGGGGAAGCAGCAGGAGGGCATGTGTGTGTGTGTAGCAGTGACTTGGTAGAACGATCCTACTGTTGTCTTACTCTTACTTATGGACTTAGTGTTGCTACTTATAAACTGCATGTGTTAGTTCTTATGTTTACGCTTACTACTTGTTGGAGTTGAAGGTCTTTATGATATGCATGCTTAATGTAGAACTATATACTCACTTGTTAAATATGTTATGCTATGATTCACGTGCTTAAAGTATTTTAGTTAGAAAGAAAATTTATCCAGTTGCATATGTTCATGATTTAGTATTATTTCCGCTGCTATAAGTTACGCTTCATATGCAATAATGTACGAAAGAAAAAAAAAAGTAACGCGTCGCTCACCTAAGGAGCGAGCGTTACAGCTTGGTATCAGAGCAGTTTGCCATCTCACTACACACACATCAAGCCTGCATCCTGCCGCTTCCAAGTAAGATCTTACCTTACATGATTTAAGTATGTTGCTTTATGTTTACCTATGATAGGAATGTTTATAGACTAACCATACAAGTAGATGTGATACCCTCTATGGTTCTAGAACGATAAGGAATGTTTATGACTAAGTATACAAATACGAAATTATGGAATCATGTTTTTTACCTGGGAATGGAAACTTAGGGTAGTACCTGACCTTACCTTATAATGAAAAAGATGATACAAATGCATGTATATACATGAAAATGATGAAAATGATAAATGATCTTATACTAGCTTGTTGTTGTAATATGAGAACAGCATGGCTAGAAGAAGTACTAGAATTAATGATACCGTACCTCAGCCTGACCTGACGCACCTAGTGACAGAACTCCAGCGTCAACTCACCGAGCAGCAGCAGACCATCATCACCTTGATGAGTCAGCAAGTAAATACTATCGTTCCATCTGTGAACCAGACGGTGACACCTGTAGTGCCTCCGACTCCGCCAGCACCCCCGACAGGCACTGCCACCGGAATGCGACCGGAAGCTTACTTAATCCAGTGGCAGAGACTGAACCCGGAAACTTTTACGAGTGCTTGCAAACCGTGGGATGCGCAGGCCTGGCTCAAGACGGTAGAGAGTACTATGGAGCTGCTGGACTGGCCGGAGCACGAGAAGGTCAAGTGTGCGTCATTCTGCCTTTCTGGCGACGCCAGAATGTGGTGGGAAAGGGTCAAGGCCAAAAGACCCGTGAACCAGATGAAATGGACGGACTTCGAATCAGAATTTTACGAGGAGTTCTTCCACATGTGGGTCACCAACAAACACTACGATGAGTTTACGGAATTTCGTCAAGGCGATCTGTCAGTCAGTGAAGCTATCAAGAGATTCAACAGGCTAGCTCGCCTATGTCCCGAGTTGGTCAAGACGGAGAAAGAAAAGGTCCGCCTGATGCTGAAAATGTTGCGGCCCGAGATAGCTCTGAATGTGGCCGGCGGAGTTAACCGACCGCAGACCGCAGAGGAGTTGTTCAGTAGCGCCTTGATCACCGAGCATTATCTGAACAGTATTAATCAGCAGAAGGAGATGCCGACAGAGAACAAGAACCAAGCTAACTCAGGAGGTCAGCACACGGGCACCAGCTGGAAAGGGAACCGCAACGACAAGAAGAAATGGAACGATCCTAAGGGCGGTCTAGAGAACAAGAAGCCCAAGATCAACTCGTGCACGAAATGTGGAAATAGGCATCTTGGAGAATGTCATAGAGGTACAAATAAATGCTACACCTGCGGGTTGGAAGGACACAGGGCCTTCAACTGTCCTATTAAGCCTCAGGCACCATCTCAGCAGATGATCCAACACCAGGGTGCCCCTGCCCAACTGCATTATATGCAAGCTGCACTGGAAGGTCCTCAGATAAGTCAAGGCAGATTGGAAGCCCCACCAGTTCCGACGAACGCCAAGGTTTTCTCACTTACCAAGGAGGACGCAACGAATGTTTCGACGGTTGTTACAGGTCAGATCTTTATTTACAGTCAGCATGCTACTGTGTTATTTGACACTGGAGCAACGCATTCATTTATTTCCATGCCTTACTCTAAGAAGATAGACATACCTCTACAAGTTCTAGACTGTAAATTTCTAACAACCCTGCCTTCGGGAGAAACAATGACATCCACCAACGTGTTGCGTGTAGCACCAATCAGAATCGCAGAAAGAAATCTCTATTGCGACCTGATAGTACTCGACATGCAAGATTATGATGCAATACTGGGTATGGATTTTCTGAGCAAATACGGTGCTTCTATCGAGTGCCGTAAGCGAAAAGTGGTATTCCAACCCGAGGCGGAACCTATGTTTGAATTCATCAGAGAGCCAAGGAAGAGAACCGGAAAAATTCTTATCGGCTCTAAAGGCGCAGAAGATGCTAGCGAAAGGATACACTGGTTTTCTGGCATATGTGGTCAGCACCACCCAAACAAAGGATTAGAAACTAAGTGATGTCAGAGTGGTATGCAAATATCTTGAGGTATTCCCAGACGATCCACCAAGATTGGCCCCAGACAGAGAAATCGAATTTGAGATCGAACTGATTCCTGGCACTAAATCGATCTCCAAGGCACCTTACCATATGGCGCCAGCTGAGTTGAAGGAGCTTCAAGGACAGCTGCAGGAGTTACTTGACAAGGGTTTTATTCGCCCGAGTCACTCTCCATGGGGAGCTTCGGTACTGTTCATGAAAAAGAAAGATAGAACTATGCACCTGTGCATAGATTACCGAGCTCTAAATAATGTGACGATTAAGACCAACTAAAGGGAGCTACCGTCTTTTCGAAGATCGATCTTAGATCAGGTTACCATCAAGTTAAAGTGAAACCAGACGATATCCCAAAGACGGCTTTTCGGACTAGATACGGACACTTTGAATTTGTTGTCATGCCCTTCGGAGTAACTAATGCTCCCGCCATGTTTATGGACCTGATGAATCGGGTATTCTTGACATTCCTTGACAAGTTTGTGATCGTCTTCATCGACGATATCCTCATCTATTTGAGATTTCGAGGAGGTGGGAAAAAAGAGAGAAGAGATAACAGATGATAACGTAATGAGTGGAAAAATGACTCAGATTAGAAGATAACTGAGGGAGTAATTGGATACATGTTTTTATGGCTAGAGAAGTAAGTGTTGCTGAGAATAGAGCATCAATAAGGACAACAAAGAAATGATCGGTGACATTAGTGGAAGATAACTGTGACATTAATTTTAAGTTAGAGGATGAACTTTCCAGAAGATATGGAGAATTGTAACACCCCACTAAAATTCCCTTCAATATTATCTCTAATATTGAGTACGATTCATGAATGATAGTTAGAGTTGTGGGAATTTTAGTGTAAGTGATAATAGGCCTTATATGGGCCCTAAATGGTGGAAATTCCTAATGGGTCTTAAATAACACTTCATTAGTTATCCTAATGGGCCCCATGAGGATAAAAGAAATAACACATCATGTAATGGGTCTTACTTTAGATGGGCTTGCAAAAGAATAATAATAATAATAATAATGTAATGATGTAGGTGCCAAGGATTGAACCTTGGACCTTAGAGCTGTTGTAAGCCTTAAGAATGTATATGTAACCAATTCACCTAGCAAGGGAGTATTATTAGGAGGATAAAGGGAATTATAGATAGGTGTAAGGATAAGAGAATTGAAGAGTCACCATGAGAGGAGGCACCATGCCCTTTCACATGCCCCCTTCACTTAATATAAAAAGGAGGGATGAGAAGTGAAGAGGTAACTTGGCACTTAAGTTACTTTTCTCTTCTTCTCTTCCACCAAGGCCCTTCCTCTCCCCTCTCTTCTTCCTTCTTGGCCGAAATTCCAAAGGGGTTTTCCTCTTGGAAAACTTCACAAGAGGTCTCCCTCTTGAAGATCCAAGTTCTTCTACAAGGCTACAAGGGCAAGGAGTACTCTAAAGTCAAGAATGTTTCCTTTTGTTTCTCTATTTGAGGTTTATAACCGAGACAACAAGGGTAAGACTCCCCTCACCTACAACATAATAGTTATATATGTTTTTGATTCATGTTCTTGTATGTTTTTGGCGATGTGTTGCAAAAATCGTGAAGGTTTCCCTATAGGCAAGTTTCGGCCAACATGAGATTTAGAGCTTAGGTTTGTGTTTGATGCTATCTAATGACTCCAATGTTTTCTTGATGTTAAGTTATGAATTATGATGAAAAAAAAGATGAAGCAAAAGACCCTTAAAGGTTTAGGCCAAGGCTCTCATGAAGCCATAGACTCTTTGGCCACAAGAAGATGTTTGGGTTCATTTGACTAGCTAATGTTTTAATTCCTTGTTAATGGTTGTTTGAGGGTTTTATATATATTTTTAGGCCATATTTCCCCTCTGAACACGTGGGGTTAATACCCTAAATAAGGGCCAAAAAGAAAGAAAAATAAGAGTTAAAGATGTCATGTTACTTATTAGTGCTTCCTAGTGTTAGAATGTGTATTATATGTATGTTGTATGAACCAATTGCTCTTGATTTTGTCATTTTCATGTTGATATGAACCTTAGGAGTTTCTGATCAGTTTCTTAAATTAGGTTTTAGGATGGGTTAAGGTCACTACCTCATTTGATAATGCCCCTTTGTAGTAGGATACTCAATGTATGCATGTTGTATGAGTTGTCTGATGTTGTGTTGTGTTTTTATGCCATGATAACCCTATCTAAATGTTTTGATCAGTAGAATATATGTGAATTAGGGTTGAATTAAAGGTATCCATGTTGCATTATGTCATGATAAATAAGGGCAAAAAGAAAGAGAAAGAAAAGTTAAAGATGTCATGTTACTTACTAATGCTTCCTAGTGTTAGAATATATATTATATGTATGTTGTATGAACCAATTGCTCTTATTTTTGTCATTTTCATGTTGGTATGAACCTTCGAAGTTTAAGATCAGTACCTTAAATTGGGTATTAAGATGGGTTAAGGTCACTACCTCACTTGATGATGTCTCTTGGTACTAGGATATTCAATGTATGCATGTTGTATGAGTTGTGTGATGTTGGGTTATGTTTTTATGCCATGATAACCCTATCTAAATGTTTTGACCAGTAGAGTATATGTTGAATTAGGGCTGAACTAAAGGTATCCATGTTTCATTATGCCATAATAGATGAAAAGAAAAAAATTGAACAAGTTCCCTAGGTGTATTATTCTTAGTCTTAAATTGAACATTATGTGTTTTATGAATCATGAATGATAAGTTGGCATGTTATGAATTTCCTTACCATGAAATTATGTTTTCTCCATGCCATGTTCATGCTTGAATGTTATGATGATATTTATGCTTTGAATGTATTCCCATGACATGTATGACATTATGAATAAAAGAATGTCTAAAAAGCAATTTCTAAGAAAAGAAAAGAAATGATGAACGCTATGCTAAAGAGAAATTGCTATGGAAAGGAAAGGAATCATGTATGCTATTTTACTTTATGTATTGGCTTGTACCGGATCTTGAAAAAGGTCCAAGGGATGGGCACCTTAAGAACGCCCCGGTTCTGGACTACCGTAGCTGTCCCTAGGCACCAAGGTTGCCTAGTACCTTAGTAGGTCGGGATTAGTTACCTCGTACTCTACTAAGAAATGCGCGCAAATGATAAATGGGTACAAGCCAGGGATCCCAATGATGATGATATGTTGATGTTCAAGTATTATATTATATATAATTTCAAAAGAGCATCCTTAATGTTTATGCACATGTTTATGTTTAATGATATTGCATATACTATGTTTATTGTTTATGCACATGTTTATATTTAATGGTATTACATATGTCATGTTTAATGTTTATGACATGTTTATGTTTAATGATATTGCATATGCTATGTTTAATATTTTATGACGGTATTACATTGCTATGTTTAATGTTTATGCACATGTTTATGTTTAATGATATTGCATATGTTATGGTTAATGTTTATGTACATGTTTATGTTTAATGATATTGCATATGCTATGTCTAATGTTTATGCACATGATTATGTTTTAAAGATTATGCAAATGTTAAATGCTTTAAGTACTTACTCATGCCATATGTCCTTAATAACGACTCACATGCTTATGTTTTAAGTGTTTATGCTTATGTGCTTTAGATGCTTTAAGTATTTATTCATGTTATATGTTAATGTCAAATGATATAGATTTCTACTTATATGTGATGTACGGATTTTGTGAGTAAGCAAGGAGCTTACTAAGCATTTTATGCTTATAGTCTACCTTCTTATGTTCCAGATCAAACTAAAGGTTTCTAAAGAAGGGGAAGCAGCAGGAGGGCATGTGTGTGTGTGTGGCAGTGACTTGGCAGAACGATCCTACTGTTGTCTTACTCTTACTTATGGACTTAATGTTGCTACTTATAAACTACATGTGTTAGTTCTTATGTTTACGCTTTCTACTTGTTAGAGTTGAAGGTCTTTATGATATGCATGCTTAATGTAGAACTATATACTCACTTGTTAAATATGCTATGCTATGATTCACGTGCTTAAAGTATTTTAGTTAGAAAGAAAATTTATCCAGTTGCATATGTTCATGATTTAGTATTATTTCCGCTACTATAAGTTACGCTTCATATGCAATAATGTACGAAAGAAAGAAAAAAAAGTAACGTGTCGCTCACGTAAGGGGCGGGCGTTACATCGGGTCCGGTGAAGAATGGTGTATCCGAGAGAACGTAGACAAGGCAACAACGATGAGCCGAGGGAAGCGGACATCGATACATATGCGAAGGATGACACAAAGATGAGCCGCGAGCTTGTACGTATCCAAGGGACAAGTGCTAAAGCGAAGAAGGCTTGAAGGCAACAAGTCAAGGCTACAATGAAGAGTCAAGTAAGTCACGAAGGATCGTAGACTCGACAATAAGGACCAAGGCCGAATGAATCTCTAAAATGCAAAACGTAAAGGATAGAGAGACATCCGAGGGACACGAGGCTGATGGAGGAGGCTAGAACGCTAAGTCTAGGTTGGTTGGGCAAGGACGAGTGCTGAGTAAATGTACTGGTGGTTGAAATCCTAGGTTTAAGGTTTTACTAGTCGATTGGTATGGGATCCGTCCATTAGTTGGGGATAACATCAGCCGTTACCAGTCGACTGGTGCCAACCTCAGTCGACAGACAACTGTCAAATTCGAAAGTTATAGCTTAATGTTCAAATTCATCCGACACCAGTCAACTACACAGAAAGATCAGTCGACTGATCTTTCTGTGTAGTCGACTGGCGTCGACTAAATTCGAACGTTGAGAGACTGATCTTTCTGTGCAGTCAGCTGGTGTCGACTAAATTTGAACGTTGAGCTATAACGTTCGAAATCGATAGCTGTCAATCAACTATGGTTGGAACCAGTCGACTGGTAATAACTGGATTAACAAACGAGTTCTATTTAAGAGATCTCAGTTTCCTTGAGCAAGTTTAACGAAATAGAGGTGGTTAACCCCTATTAGTATTCTACCAAGCTCTTGTATGCGTGTGCAGTGTTGTGGCGAGGTTTCTTCACCCACAAGGAGCTACATGAGCTAGCCGGAGGTTTTTCGGGGACTTATCTATTGATGGATCGGGATCGTCCACCTTACGGATAGCCGTGGAATAGAAGTTTTATCTCCGAACCACGTTAAATGGTTTGTCTCTTATTGTTAGAGTTTTAGTTAATTGTATTTTCGCTTGAGTACACTAACATTGTAGGAAGAGAACCGAGTGATTAGAGGGCAACGTCTATTCACCCACCTCTAAATGACCATCTGATCTCCTATAAGTGATATCAGAGCGAAGGTCGCTCTCCATTGGACTAATCGCCGAGGAAGCAAATGATGGCCAATTTTGCAGTTCCACCGAAGAATGAAGAAGGAGATTTTTCTTGGTGGATGAAAAGAATGGAGTCCTTCGAGACAGATTGGGATACAATGATGGTCATCGAGGAACCATTTTGAAGTCCCAAGAGACAAGAAAGGGAAGAAACTCCAACCATACTATTGGACGGAAGAACAACAATCACGATTAAAGGCAAATTCAAATGTAATATCGAAATTAGTTGATATTTTGCCTTCTAACGTGATAAGTGGTGTAAGTCAATATGAAAATGCATACGACTTGTGGAGCAAGATAAAAAATGTTTTAAATTCATGAAAGTCCTACACAAGAAGAAAACGAAGAATCTAATGAGAAAGAAGTGGAATCATCCATATCCTCAAGTCAAAAAGAAGAAGAGCTCAAAGAGATGAGCCTAATTGCCAATGAAGTGGCACAAGAAGATGAAGAAACATCATCCACTTCATCAAGTACCTCCACCTAAGTGAACTCAAAAGATCATATCATTTGTTTTTGTCACGCCCTGAGACCAACGGAGCCGCTGATCCAATATAAAATTGGACAGTATCTCCCCTGTTCGGTGGACAATTTACACATACATACAACACACGCAGTATATATTTGACCTCAGGCCTCAAATCAAGCCATATCATATAACGAAAGACATCCATAACTATAAATCCAAAATGCGAACTTACCAGAGTTGCCATCTGGGTAGATGCTATTAGGATGTATACTAAAAGTCTTGCTTTTGTATAAGACATCTACCTTTTGAAAGAGAATCACAAGATCACTGTTGCATGTTTATATTAGTGTATGCATAATGTCTAATACTTTACACTGTAAATAACAATGTGTGTGGTGTCACACAGATGATCATGTTATCAGTGCCTTGTAAAGTATAAGTAGGGGCTCATAACCGAGATGGAATTGGACAAACCATCGGTATGGTTGCAGTGTAATTTGGTGTTGATTTATCTTGACCATAGAATTACACTAGTGTACTTTGTGTGCATTGAGTAGGACCGACATAGAGGTGATTTGATTTGTAATGACTTCATAATTGGATCAGACCTCAATTTATTATGGAGTACATGCTCTGAATCTCGATATAATAACGGGCACATATACTTAATATTTATTTCTTTGATTTACCAATGGGCGAGATTTATTCTTTTAAATCAATGTGCTGGGTAAATTGGGAAATAATATTATTTACATAGTGTGCCATTGATTATAGATGGAAACTGTGTCCTGGTGAGTCGGGATGATGATGCCCCCTTGATGAGCTCATAAGGTTCATCATGTTAAATCCTGCAGGTGGACTTGGTCCAACATGATGATAAGGATGAGTGATACTAATCAAGGAGTTAGATGTTGATTAATTAAAATTGTCAATAATTTAAATTAATCAACGGGCATTCGATATCTTAAACACGGGGAGAAAATTGTACTCATAATAGGTGGAGCTCATATGTAAATATGGGGGTTGGTGAGGTAGATCAATGAAGATCCTTTAGTGGAATGAATCTTCATTAATGGATCGGGCCTTGATCCATTAGGTGGCCAAGACCCAACTCCTTCTCATGGTTCCTATTGTAGCCCTATAAATTGTAACACCCCAAAATTTTCCCATATGAAATATTATGAATTCATGAAACATTATTATTATTATGAAATTTCATGATGGGCTTGGCTTAATGGGCTTGGATGTGGATTAGTGCAAAATGTGATAAAAAGGAAATGTAGAAGGGAGGAAGCAAGGATTGAACCTTGAACCTCCTAGTTGCACTAATCATGTCTTAACCAACGCACCAAGCCATGTTTCATGTAGAGAGAATAAGAAACATGCTTGTTAAAGCTAGGGAAGTGAAGAGACATGTCTCTTCATGAAAAAAGTATAAATAAGAGAAGGAGAGGTTGGAATAACTTCCTCTCTTCTTCTTCCTCACTCTCCCCACCGAAAATTCACTCTCCCCCTTTCCTTTTCATTTTCGAAAAGTAAACCCTAGGGTTCTAACCCTAGGGAATTGGAAGGAAGAAGACCATCCAAAGATCTTGCCCTCTACTAGGGCCAAAGGTTCTAGGGAAGTGCTAATAAGGAGAACACTCACTCTCCTTCAACCAAGGGTACTCTAAAGGTTTAGAGAAAGTGAAAGTCAAGCGAAAGGATGTAAGTATCCCCTCGCCTGCAGTGTAATAGTTGCTGTATGATTCTTCTTCTTGTTGTTTTCGAAATTAGGGGTTTCTCCCCTTGTGTGACTTTCGGCCAACCCCTTAAGGGAAGGCCTTGGTTACTCCTTGATACAAGAGAAAACCCCTTGAGACTTAGGGTATATATGTATGTGGATTTTCTTCATGATGTTATGAACAAAAACTAGGGTTTTACCCTTGTGTAAGTTTCGGCCAAGGCAAGGAATTTAGGGGTTTAAGAGTTGAATTTCTCTAGGATGTATTTTATGTTTAGTGTATTATATGATAGTGTAGACAAGGTATTTGTATAAATGTTTGGTTACAAAAACCCAACTTTTTCCCTACCCTACAAGTTTCGGCCAACCCTAGAGGGATTAGGGTTTAGGGTTGCATAATTATCCTATGATGTAATCTATGTTTAATAAGTGGCATGATATGTATGTGAGATGTTTGTGTAAATGCTTGTATAAAGGTTGATTCAAAAACCCTAATTTCCCCTACCCTACACATTCGGCCAACACCCTAGAGTTAGGGTTTGCGAAGGTTAAAATACCTATAGGATATGCTTATGTTTGGGGAATATGATACGTATATGCATGTGATGTTTAAATGGAAGGTTTGATTTGAAAACTAAGTTTTTCCCTAGCATGATTTTCGGCCAAGGCATGATATATTAGGTTTGTGAAAGTTGATTACCCCATGATGTATGCTATGCTTAGTATGATACATGATGTATATATATATGATGTTTGTATGGGATGTTTGATGTCAAAAACCTAAGCTACCTCTACCCTTGACTTTCGGCCAAAACCTTAGGTTTAGGGTTAAGAAGAACTCAATTAACTCATGAAGCATGCTACCACTCCCTATGACATGAATATGATTTATGTGACCAATCTTGTCATATATAAGTATGTGTAAGTGGTTGAAATATGATGTATGTATGAGCATGTTAATATAGCCCATGGGGCACCCTTTATGAATTGCATGTGATGTGTATGATAAAATGCTTGAAAGGATACTCCACTAAGTATGGGATCAAGAGCACCCATTATGTTGTGTGGTGTGTCCCTACGGGATCATGAGCACCCTTGAAGAGTGGTGTGTCCCTTAAGAGTGGATTGGAGTACTCCTTAGCATATATGTAAAAGCATGATAAGTATTTTACTTTCGAAGTTGTGTACCCGACTCGGAAAGGGGTCGTTAAACAAATCCGGGGTGCATGTTAACGTAAGGTCATGGCTCCGGTAGGACGGAAGGGTCCTGCTCTAATTGATTGGTGGCTCGCTACCCCAATTCATTAGGGAACGCGCAATAGGTAACGCGCGATATGTGGTACACAACTGGGCCCTATATGATATGGATGTATTTTTAAGTAATACCTTTATGGAATGGTTTTGAAAACATTCATTGAAAACATTTATTATATGTGAAGGGTATGCTTAAGGTACTTTATACTGCATGCTAGAAACTTGGATGTTTAGTATGCTTTGATGAACTCATGCTTATGATTTATTATGTGTACATGTTGTATTCTTTCGTATGGATTTTGCGAGTAGGACAGGATCCTTACTAAGCATTTGTGCTTACTAGTTTATGTGTTGTCTTATGCTGCAGATAAGGGTAAGGAACCCTTAAATTAAAGGAAGAGGCAGGAGGCTGAAGATGTGTGGGGTGGTGGCTCGGGAAAGAAAGATTTTTATATCTACATTACTATGATTATGATGATGTTTTCTTCAACAATGAATGTTAGTGATTATGTTTGATATTGCATGATAGTGATTACACTTGGAATTCTCATATACTGGATTTTGTTGATTTTGATATGAGTTGAAATAATATGTGAACCTATCATGTTATAGAATATCTCTTGATTAAAATATTTCAAATAATGTTCTAATGATTCAAGCATGATATTTGATTGACATGTATTGACTAGTATGCTTAGCACTGGTAAATATCACTTGATAATTTTAGACAAGCATGCTCAGCACTTAGTCCTTGCACCCTTGCATTGTTGTTTGTTTTAATTTTATGCTAGAAGAAAAGAAAAGAATTATATGATTGATTGTACGTAACCCCGCCCCGAGAGTAGATATAAGGGCGGGTGTTACATAAATACCCCATAGTGTCATGAAACCAAGGCACACTACAAGAATTTTTGCAATCAACAACGCCCAATCGACAACGTTTTTTAAAAAAAACGTTGTCTTTTCTTGTTTTACAACGTTTTTAGTGAAAAGCGTTGTCTATGTGTTTTACTTTTTAATAACGACAACGTTTTATAATGATGCGATGTGCTTAGTGTTGTGGTTTCGGATGAAAGACAACGCTGTTACAAAAGCGTTTTTTAAAAGCGTTGTCGTATTTCCCGCTAAAATAAAAAACACATCCCTCGCTCATTGCCAAACCTCGGCGGCTCGCGAAAAATCTCTCCGCGCTTCTTTTCTCCGCGAAATATCTTCGCTCCTCTTCCTTTCTGGCAAGCTCCAAACCCAAACCCTCATTGCCACCTCCCTCCACCTCCCTCATTGCGACCTCCCTCGTCCTCTCCTCTCCACGAAGATCTGGTGAACATACATCTTCTCCTAGCTCACCACCAAGAAGTATCCTCCACGAGCTCTTCGTCCGTCGAGTGGAAACTGAACCCCAGCGGCAGCATCACGACGCTCGCCACTATCCTCTCCATCTCTCTCTCTCGCAGTCGCCGACGTTCTGACTCTGTGGCGGTCAGATTTCAAGCTTCTGCTGGTGACGCTCGGGGAGAAGGGGGTTGCAAATTACTACACCAAGGTACATCCTCCTCGAATCACACTTCTCTCTTACCGCTTTGGGAGTAAGATCGATAGATTCTAAAACCCTAGACATTTTCCAGTTTAGGGTTTCCGAAATCCTTAAGGGTTTCTGAAATGGAATGTATGCTACTTCCAGATTCCCAGTGTCTGTTGATGATGCCGGCGCGGATGTCGCAGCGGCAGGCGCTGGTTGCTTCCTTGGCAGTGGAGGATTATGTTCGGAGGTTGGAGGCCGGTGGTGCAGCAGTAAGTTGTCGATCTGAGTTTGGGATGATAGATTTCGTCGCTCGATTCAAGCAGACTTGGATTTCTTTACTGGTTTCGTTAATTGAAAATTGCGCTAACTTTTTCTTCATCGAGAGTTTTGCACATATGCTTGCTTAAATTTTCTCTAACAGGAACTAGAACTGAAAAAATAAGTTAGTTTATGGTTGCTCATCATTCCTCAATTTATTTGATATGCTATACTCATCTAAATCTTGTCTTTCTCATTATAATTCGTCATTTTTTTTTCTTGTATTTGGAGATATTTCTAATTTGGTCAATTGGAATCGACATTAGACATTTGAAGGCTAGGCGAAAACATTACAGGGTCCTCACTTCTTTATTGCATAGTTTATACCTTGACCTTCATGTTCTATGCTTCATTTCCCTAAATGATTTTAACATGTCTGAATAATGTATTAGTAATTATTTCTTTAACATTCTTCACACTCAATGGAATTGCTATTTTTTCAGTTAGTTGGACCTTGTTATGTTTCATTTATTCAGGCTTTATTTAAATAAATAGAGCTTCAATCTTCTCTACTTCATCATATTTTGGCGACATAAAGAAATCAAGGGGAAAATGGTTTTTTTTTTTACAAATCAGTTACTGGGCAGTTTAGAGAAAATTTAGCTATTGAGTTAAGGAATCATGAATTTGTCTGTACCGTTAGATAAACTGGAATAAAATGAAATATATATATATATATATATATATATATATATATATATATAAAAGTAGGTAAAACTGCAGCTCCATTTGAGATTTGCGCTTAAAAGTTTGGAAGAGTTTAGGATATCAAGGAGGAAAAGTTTGTGGTGCGAATATTATAATCCTTATAGAGGAAAAGTTTCATTACATAATCCTTCGTCCTGTGAATATTATTGCTCATGTCACATTAAGTTGTTTGTGTATGTTTTTGTATTTATTGTTTCTAATTAATATGAAAGACTTGATAGGCAGGATTGCTTTTGCTATATCAGGAGGCACCAGGAGAAGCAGCTAACAACCTTGATGGAGAATATCAAGGCAACTCTTCTGTGAAGGTCATGTGCCGTGTATGTGTTTCTGGGGAACATGAGGGAACTGAGAAAGCTTTGAAAATGCTGTCTTGCAAATCATGCAACAAGAAGTACCACAGAAGTTGCTTAAAAACATTGTCAGAGCATAGAGGTTTTTATCCACTAATCCATGCTGCATTAGGAACACATAGCCTTCAATTCTTTAACATCTAAAAATATTCTGCAGATTTATTTGATTGGAGTTCATGGTCTTGCCCTCTTGTCGCATTTGTGAGGTACTTCTTTTCCTGCTCTTAGTTGGTAGGTCAAACTTTTGCCAAGCATAAGAATGAGTTTATGAGCATTTATGCACTGTATCCTGAGCTTCTTACTCACACTTCATTTGATGGCATTTAGTCTAAGAATTATGGATAGAAGTTACCTAGATTAGGTTGCCTATGTATTTCTTTGTTTAATAAACAGGGCAAGTTCTTCCATTGGTAACTAATTAACTCTAGGTTGCTAGCTTACACATTGTAGCGTTATCAGTATCTAGTGCTATGGTGAAGTATTATAGGCTGCAGATATTATATCTTCATGTTAGTCTATTGCACTAATTATGCTTTCTGGCACATTGTTCTTTAGTTTTTTATACAATAACATATGTGAATTTTGATTGGTGAATTTTGAAAAAGCCTTTTGTTGCTTAAGGAAAAATTCTGATTATTCTATCCATGTTATGGTTGCCCCTTGGACTCTCTTACACATTTATTTTGCACTTTCTAAATGCTTACATAACTATTTTGATCTTTCATGTCATTGCTACCTAACATTGACTAATTCAACGAATATAATTTTGGCATAATATTAATTTGGAGAATGATGCCTATATATTGTTAACTTGCCTAAATGTGAGAAGTAACACACACTTTGACTGTTCATACTTGCTTGCACTGGTTAACTTTTAGACCTAACTTAATGGAAAAAAATGTTTTGTTAGAGTCAGTATGCAGATTGTTTTATATGTTTGTGTTTAACAAGTTAATCCCACAGATTGTTTAACAAGGGGATTGACTCCATCCTTGCTTGTATGGGATTAACTTGATAGACCATACAGTTAAATATAAACAACTTATTAGAATCAGTTGGCGGATTGCTCTACCCTTGTATGTTTGCGTTTTTCAAATTGTTTGTTTGATTAGGACAGTTGCCTTCTGATTACCTTGTTCTTCGTTTACTTACCAGATTTGCAGAAGAACTGGTGATCCTAATAAACTAATGTATTGTAAAAGATGTGATGGTGCTTATCACTGTTATTGTCAGCATCCACCACACAAGGTATGTGTGCTACGTGCTGATTTATGTAATCTTCTGATTTATGTAAAAGATGTGCTACGTGCTGATTTATTGTACAAGATATCTGTATAATAGTTATCAGTGTAATTTTCTAGCTTTTGTAATCTTCTGTCAGTGTAATATATAGGAGGAAGATGTTGACCTGTTAGTTTGAGCATGTAGATGCTACAAACTGCAAACGAGCATGTCTCTACCTCACAAGTCCATCTAGGTATGCTTTATATTCTTTTGTAGTTGTAACATATGGAGGTATGTGAAGCAGTCCAAAGATGACAAGTGCTTCCTCATTTGGTTCAATTGAGAAAGAAATGAATTTTCGTTTGGTATAAAGGAAAGGTATCTTCTGTTAACACAATGCCTATCTTTATAAGAAGTAATTCTTTATTATTTACTTTTGTTCTCAGGGAATTGCTCAGTGGAGCCTGTTCGCTAAATACAAATGAGATCATTTTAGTGTAAAGGAAAGGTATCTTCAGGGAATTTCTGATTTTGTCGATCCAAGTCATGAAGAGCACACCAAGCCAAAAGGGGTTCAGTTTTTTCACTCAATACTAAATTTTACTTTCAGTTTTCAGTATGGGACAGTGACATATCATTTTAATGTTTCTGTTGATATCAAAAGGGGTCAATATTCTGTCATACAAATGAACAAACTAAAATTGAGAGCACTACTCCTAGACTTATATTATGAATGAGGTCGCTTTCTCAATTCAAGTTCTTCCAGGGAAGCTAATAAAACTGCAGTTGGAGGTCAACACTGTAATTTTCTGCTTTACATTTTACTCTATGATCGGTTTTTAGTCTAATAGAAAGTTGTGGCTACATTAGAATGAAAACTGAATATAAAAGGCATCACAGTTCACTAATGTATCTTTCATCTGCAATATTGTATATTAAGATCTTCACATGCGAACAATATCTACTCCAATAATCTCCTAACTTTCAACTGCTATTAAATATTCAGTGTAGGCATCATTACCCATTGTGAACGATATCATCTAATGTTTCATTGTTAACTTCTATTAAATATTCCACTGTACTTTTTTTTTTGAGCCCAAATATTTGATAGACTTCCCCTCTTCTTTTGGCATTGCAAGGGAGGAGCTGAAAGGATTAAAGGTACATTTAAAATTAGATATTTATCTTTCTCCCTTTTCCAGTGGAATAATTTGCTAAATCTTTTGCCCATTGTGTAGGGCATCGGAGAGAAGAGAGCCACGTATATACTAGAACTCCGTGAAAAATCTCCTGAGCCCTTTAAGAGTGTAAGTTTCAGGAAAGAAATGCCCCAACTAAAATAAACTAGAAGAAATTATTCTATTTCTATTGAGAGGGTATGGATATTTTTAAAACTTGTGAATTGAGATATTTGCCCATGACTTAATATTGTATTCTGTGTTCAGGAGGATGATTATGTAGAGTTCCTGCAACTGAGAAGAGTCCCTCTTAAAGAGAGAACTTGCTTAGATACTGAATTTGACATGGTTCCTCTGGTAAGATCATCCTTGAAGTGGTCCCATCTTCCATTCCAAGTTTTTTATTACATTCTTACTTGCTTGATTTTTCTTTTGATTAGCAGGAATGATGGATATTTTA